>WAAD01029600.1:122130-226909 GCA_013389945.1 Fregata magnificens
AAAAAAATTAGAGCTTGAAGCCTTATAGTAAAAATCTGGTGAGGAGAAAATATTGTCAGAGGGGGTTTAATATGTCTGAGAAGATTGCTGATTACAATAGGAAGCAATCCAGGAAAAAAAGAGGTTAAAGATCTGTTGCAGGCAAGTATTTTCAAAAGATTGTCATGGTTTGAAAGCATGTACTTTGGAGGTTGAAGCCATTAATGGGATCCACAGAATATCTTGCTGAATAACCTGAAACTGAAAAGGTGAAAATCATGCACTATCCACATTTCCCACAGGGGGCACACGGAATTTCTAGGGTAAAAAGTTACAAAAGACAGGAAAGAGGGCTCAAAGTCACTGTGACACACAGAGGATGTGTGTTTGGTTTGCTTTTCAATGAGGCTTGCTAATAGAAAGGAAAGATTTCTACATGCACAGAAGGGAGGAAGGAAAGGAGATAGGAATAAATTTGAGTGAGTTAGATTTTCAAGAACCAAAACAATTTCTGTCCAGGCACAAAGAGACAGGAATGAAGATTGATAATGCAGCAATAGAAGCAGGAGCACAGTGCAGAAAGATAGTTATGGATGGTTAAATGTTTCTAACTAGTTACAGATGTCTGTTGCCAGGAGAGCCTATTTTAGGGCCTTAAGCACGTGCTTGATTTTAATGAGATTTATGCTCAGGCTAAATGTTAGGCACAGTGAAGGGACTTTGCTGAACCAGGATCAAAGAGAAAACTGTCATTTGATTTAAGCATGGTGATTTTGTCATTTTCTTTTGAACTTATGAGAATAAATTCCAAATTTTTGTCAGAGGTAACAGTCAGATTAGTAGCAAGATAAAAACCAGATTGACTACAACCTTCCTGGTCCAGGTTGCTGCATGTGGACATGATAGAAGAATCAGGGTTTAGTTAATAAAGTTTAGAAATGAAGAAGCAACAAATACAAAGACTTTCATAAATTGGATGAGAAATGTGAAGAAATGGCATTGAAATGACGATGGTAAAAGAGGGACAGAAGCAGTGTAAGAAGAGACTTTTAATACAGAGGAACATTAAAAATTAGCATATTATAAATAGTCCAGACACAAAGTTAGCTGAAATTAAAGCCTGGGAAAGAGTCAGAGGAGAGTTACAGAATAAGTCTTACCAGCAATGGAGGGAGGAAAATATAAGCTGGTGGTGGACAATGGGGTTGTGTATTGGGTTTGTGTGGCAAGGTTTTGGTAGCAGAGGAGGGCTACAGGGGTGGCTTCTGTGAGAAGCTCCTGGAAGCTTCCTCTATGTCCGATAGAGCCAATGCCAGCTGACTCAAAGATGGACCCACCACTGGCCAAGGCCGAGCTAATCAGTGATGGTGGTAGCACCTCTGTTGTATTTAAGAAGAGGGAAAAAAGCCCTGTGCAGCTGCAGCCGAAGAGAGGATTGAGAATATGTGAGAGAAACAACTCTGCAGACACCAAGGTCAGTGAAGAAGGAGGGGGAGGAGGTGCTCCAGGCACTGGAGCAGAGATTCCCCTGCAGCCTGTGGTGAAGACCATGGTGAGGCAGGCTGACCCCTGCAGCCCAGGGAGGTTAATGGTGGAGAAGATATCCACCTGCAGCCCATGGAGGATCCCACGCTGGAACAGGCGGATGCACCCAAAGGAGGGTGTGAACCCATGGGAAGCCCACGCTGGATCAGGTTTGCTGGCAGGACTTGTGACCCTGCAGGGGACCCAGGCTGGAGCAGTCTGTTCCTGAAGGACTGCACCCTGTGGAAAGGACCCACGCTGGAACAGTTTGTGAAGAACTGCAGCCTGTGGGGAGGACTCACGTTGCAGAATCTTCTGGAGGACTGTCTCCTGTGGGAGGGACCCCATGCTGGAGCAGGGGAAGAGCATGAGGAGGAAGGAGTGGTAGAACCGTGTGCTGTCGCTCGCCAAAACAGTACTTCAGCGAAGTGCCCCCTTGTTCTTCTCCGGTCTCTGCTCCTCACACTCCCTCTCTGTCTCTTCCATCCTCCTTCCTCCCTCTCACTCCCCTAGTACTTTCCTACTTGCATGCATGCAAGAGTATTAATAACTCACACTGATGTTTTTCCACCCCTCATACCTTGGCATGAAAATGCAAACTAGAAGGCAAACAGGACTGCAAAGATCAAGACATTTCAACTATACCCTTTCCTGCACAGATAGCAAGCACTCTGTTGAAATGAGGCAACACTACCTAACCAACATGAAACCTCTCTCCATAACCTTTCCTTATCCCCCTTCTCTCCTTAGGTCGTAGGGTTCTTCTGGCAGTAGGGAGTGTATTTTAGCATGCTTATACAGCAGCTAGGATTGGAAGGCTTTCATATCATTATAGCAACTTCAAGTGCTGCCAGAACAAGGGTAATATTTATAATACTAGTAAACAAAAACATATGTTGACTTTTATTTTATCTGTCTAAATAAAAGAATAAAGAAAAGAAGTAAAGCTTTATTTTGTTTATCTAAATAAAATAATAAATAAGAGGAAACTTCCTTCTAAAATTCCAAATACATAAACAAACATAGTATTTAAAGTGTCCTGCTTGTTACTAGGCAAAACAGTGAGGCCAGCAGCTGTCATACATTTTGAAATCCCATGCAATTAAGAGCAAATAAAAGAATAGTTAGGAATAATCTAAAATTGGTGCTGCCTAAAGAATAAAGAAACAAGTTTGACCAGGTTTTCCGTGCACATAAACACGCAGACAATGTTCCCAAATTTAGTTAAGCTACATGTATTTCTACCAGCTTCAGTGCTGTATTACTCTTACAAAGAGCAGAGACAGACAGTTTATTGCAAAACAACATTTCAACTGTAAACCAAAGTGAAATACACATGTAAAATATTATATGTTTACCACCAACTGTGCAGTAAATGCAGCATAGCCCTTATGAAAAATAAACACAAAATATAGTTACACAGATTGTCAAAATACATGTCTGAGTCCTGTAAGCATCTGTAAGTTCTTGCCAATGCTAACATTGCTCACCTTGCGGACGTGCCCAGATCTTTCAGAAATGTCTTACAGGTCTTACCTAAATGTACTGAGCTAGACCCCACAGTGCTCTCATTATCACTTGCACAAGTGGTAACATTTTAAAGTTAATGAAACTGGTTCCAAATTTTCTCCTAAAGGTGGAGGAGGAGAGAGCTTGCAGTGAACTGCCCAGGTGCCCTATGGAAGGAGGGTTTTGGCGACCTGCCTGTGGCCAGGAGTCCTTGCGTGCACTTAGAGGTATCAAGGTCAGTGAAGGCTCATCTCTTCGGCAGACCTTCTCGGGCAACTGCACAAAGGGCTTGGCTGGGAAGAGTTTGATTACAAGGCAAAATAGATGGTCCCACTCTGATTCATTCTGCAGCGCTTCCTACTCTTAATTTATTTCTGTAGACCATATTCTGAGTGTAGGCACAATAGGCAGGTAATTTAGGTAATCTGAGATATCTTGCTAGGACCAGGCAAGGGCATTTCAAGTATTGATTGTAGCATCTATGTGAGACAATTAAAGCCAGTAGGTAGAATCCATCCATAAATCTTGGGTGAACTGGAACCATTCCTCTGCCCTTGCTTGAGGATATACACAGTTTCTTAATGTACCGCAAGTATCTTACCATAGCATTTTGCTGTCAATAGATAATTAGTTACTAGTGTTGTCCATGTAAGAGCTTTCCTTTAAAGAAAATATTCTGCCACTGAAATCAAGATAACAAAAACTCCTATCTGTTAATACCCACCTTTCTGTGGGTCAGTGGTAAGGTCACTGTATAGTAATGAAATATGCATTTCATTACATTTGATGAGGTATATGCATTCATTTCTGAGGTAGCATTGGACAGTTTGTGATGGCTTCTATTCATTTCCTTGCTTTTAAGTGTTTGTGCTTTGTTAGTAGAGAGATAGCTAACTAAATTGGTTTTTGAAATCGGGTTTTAAATATATTGCAAATGCATTCTTTAATACATTCCCACTTGACACTGGAAGGCTGGGAAGACAAAAGTGCTGTCTAGATTGTTGTCTGAGGCACAGCACCTGCACGGTGCAAACCCAGACAGAAAGCCACAGGGTTCAAGGAGATCACACGGGGAAAAAAAAATCATGCATCTTTTTTTTTAAGAGACTTAAAGTTAAACGTACAGCCTATACTAGTCATGTGGGCTCACTTTGTTGCAACTGTAGAGCAGAGTAGGCACTCCAGGGAGTAATGCATCCTACTTATCTCAGACAATGAGCTAGGCAGCTAGTTTGGACTAGAGTAAGTGAGGGCCAGCTGGGCCAAAGTGTACACATTTGCTGCCCCTGGCAGGAACAAGCAATGTTCCCTACATCCACTTAACTGACTGCACCCCATATATAAAAAGTGTGTTGCTCTCTGTTAATAGGCTAAAAGAGCTCTTTTGAAAGTAAGTCTGCATTCATTTTGCTTTCTGCTAGGCTCATAACCTTCTCGTGTCTTCTCTTCATTTAATAAACCTATCAACTTATGGCTAGAATTTAGCCTTCTGAGTATGATTTATATTTTCTTTGTGTATACTGTCCCTGGTCATGATCACAAGCACTGCATAAATACACTGGCCTGGATCCAAAAAGGTGTATTTCTGGGAGAGGAAAGACTAGAAGAGTGAGCTAAGAAGGCCTTTTTGCTTTCATGACCATCATGCCATATGGTACATGTGACAGGACTGTTGGTGCTCATATGCAGCTCTCTGCATTATCATCAGTGCTGCACTAAGTACTGACTTAGGGTGCTTAGTTTCTTGTAGGACACTTAAGCTTCCACTGAAATATATATCGAGAGTTCATGCCTAAATGCTTTTGGGGATGTGGCCATATGAGGCAAATGATGAAAAAATACCGTTTCCCTCTCCTGAATCTATGAGGAATTAAGGAAGAGTGGGAGGAAGCGACTTCTTTCAAGGTTGTGCAAGAACTTTTTGTAGGCAGACAGACAAATTAAACCTGTATCTGCATCCCAGGGCCCAGAGCAAAGAGTGTGAATGGAGGTGGGCACATCTGATATGCCCTCTGCACTTGAATCTGTTGCCCACACATATATGTGTAGTACTGTATAAGGTATGGTAGCATCCTGCAACACCCTCAGCTGGGGCTCCAGGGGGAATGGGTCTCCTCCTGTAAGCCCTGTGTTATATTTGCCATTTCCATGTGGAGACTCTGGATATCCTCAGGTGTCTTAGGTGGCACTATAGATTTATGGGCAAGCAACTATATCAAGTTCTAAATGTTTAAAGACTAATCATAAAACAATTAAGTGGTGGAAATGAGCCATAGAATTAAATATTTGATTGGGTTACTTGAAACAAATTTGAAGAGTGGAGTAAGCCGAGCAAAACAAAACAAAACAGAATTGTTCCCAACTTATGTACCTAATGCAGTTTTTTTCAGAGAAATCTGGAAGAGGGGTTTATATAAAGTAGACAAATAGGCTGGATAAATATCACTAAATGACAAAGGAGACAAATTATGATACCTAACTTAAGATACCTAATCTTTAAAACCTTTTAGAATCCTTCAGAATCCTCTAAGGTACATTTACTGACAGCTTGAAGACATTTACTTTACCATTAGTTACTTTTCTAGAAGCTATGGTCTATATCTCTAAGTTGGATTGTCTTTCCATGATGTTGCTGCCTTTTGCTCAATTAGGAAATTCCTCAGAAATCTGTTTGCATGCAGTTGCTAAGCCTGAAAAAAGGAATCCAGCTCTGATTACATTTTGACAGTATAACTTTCTGAACCATCATCCAAGAAAAAATTCCTTCTTAGCTAGGATTATAGCAAGATAGATACTTTGTCATGCAAATGTGTATTTCTGTGCAGATATTATAATCCACGTTGGAGGTTTCCTTGAACTCTAAAGCCACTTTATTTTGGATTCACAGAGATATAGTTGCAAAACAAAATAAGCTCTGAGATAGCATTTTTGAGTCTGAATAGAGAGAATTAAATGGCTAGTAAAAGTCAGCAATGTCAATGTTTCCTAGTATGATTTTGTTTTGCCTGAGGATCAATCCTTCTCAAAGGTACTGCAT
Organism: Fregata magnificens; assembly: GCA_013389945.1. NCBI lineage: Eukaryota > Metazoa > Chordata > Aves > Suliformes > Fregatidae > Fregata > Fregata magnificens. Next base: position 128,180 of record WAAD01029600.1, read on the forward strand.
TATTATTATTTTTTATGAGTAAGAATATGAGTGTGTGTGAACTTTGTTTCCCATTCTATATAAAAATCTCTTCCGTCATGGAAAGTTTTAAAAATCCTGTTTGCAAAGTCTGGTTTAAAAAATAATCTTGATGCCTTCAGTTTCCAGAATATCAGTTTTATGATGTGGTTGTTACCCAGAATCTGCAGTAACATTTTTGGTTATGCAGCTGACCACATGTTAAATGATCACGCTGTTCTTTATCTGACCCTAAGGTATTGGTGGCTTATTTGGGAGCTATGACTCAGTTTGGACCTGTGGGTAAGAGTTCTCTTCAGTATTTTCTTTCATAGAGTATTTTAAAGATGTTAATATGTATTTTGTCTGTGTTTCCACAGGCTCTTCCCCTGGAGATCTATAGGACTCCATCTGTTCAAAACAGCTGCCAAATACTTTTGTGAGCGTATGTGTGTCTGTGTGCCTATGTATAAATAAAAAATACACTAGTAAGAAAGCCTGAGACTTTTCTGTGGTTGTGATATCACCTGCATCGTTATAATGCACAGTTTTATGTGTTCCTGTCTCTGAAGCAGAGATATTACGCCTTCTTTCTCTGCTGAGATAGTATGCTGAATGTCAGCTATCTATCTTTGCCTCCCTGTAAATATGCAGAGATTTTTTTTTTATTATTATAGGGAGCACTTGATTGTACTGGAGGGATGGATGGGGGCTGTGATTGATATTACGATTATTATAGGGAGATTGTAGGGAGATGCAATTGCTTTGGGTGTCTGGACAGCTCAGAGCTTTTCTGGATCCGTCAGCTCTGATCTTCAGGTGACTGTGGTAAGTTGGTTTGCAGGGTGATGTTTTCTGTCCTGAAGCATGCTGTGGCAGTTATCCACACCATCACTAACTTCGGGTTAGTCTGCTGTAACACAGACTGTACTGGTCTTTCCTGCACAGGAAGGCAGTTCAGAGTCTTTTTATGATGTACAACACAGCGTTCTTCTTGTTCAACTGATACAAGCGGATAAGCCCTGTGCTTCAATTTCTTTAACAGCTTCTTGTTCCTTTAGAGACATCATTCGGTGTAGAGATGACTTTCTGTAAAGCCCTAAATAGGCTGACACTAGCCTCCTTTAGAAGCACACGCTACTCACAGAGTATATTTTGTTTGCCTTCATCATCAGAGAGCATGTTACAGGAGATTATTAATACAGGGACCTATGAGAAATTAATTATATTAATTTTGGAGATGCTAGAGCACAAATCATTATACAAAAATAAACCTATCATACAACAATATGATAGAGCAACTTTTTCAAGTGTGCTTCATGTTATTCAATAATTTTGCATCTGTTGAAGTTATTGGGAGTTTTACAATGGATGCAATTGGAAGAGTTTTGACATTGCTGAATGGTTTGACAAACCCACTCCAGAAAAAGTCTATTTCAGTGTACAGATTTTTGGCTTAATGCTGAAATCAGTTTCAGCTGATTTCTCCAAAACGAAACACATCTTCCTGAACTAGAAAACAGGACGCAAGCCACAGACTAAAGTTAGTGAGCTTGTACGATCAGCTTGTCTTGTCAAAGATAACATGGATGAATAAAATAAGTCAAAGCTACTTATATTCCGTTTAGCATACTCATTTACTTCTCATAATTTATGGCACTTGTTTTCTTGTTGACTTTCACTTTGGTTGTGAAATTATGTTGTACACGTTTCCCATACACAATGCTTTTCTGCTTATTTGAAGAAGTGGAAGACAATATATAAGTATAAACTTTTTGCTGTTTTTTAAAGATATTAATAGTACTTAGCACTTACATAGAATTCTACATAATCGAAGTACTTCATAAATATTAACTATTGAATCCTTATACTATCCCCACTAAGGAAAGCAATTAAATATTGCTATCCTAATTTTACAAATAAAAATGTGAGCTAGAGAGATTAAACTGTGTGTCCAAGGCATCAGAAACATCTGATTTCAGAGCAGGATTATTTCAGGATCCAACAGCTACTTTCAAACCACTATAACAGTTGTTTCTCCTTTACTGAACTAATGAAATTGAAAAAAATGAGGCTGGACTTTTTCTTTGTGTTAATATACACTAGCTATTTCAACAAACTTTTTTTTTACAGCAAAGTCTGCAAAGATACTTTCCGGTAAGCCAGAAGCTATAATAGATGCAGGTATGTGTTTTTCCACCTTCTGCCTCACTACCTAAAAAATAAAACCAATCAGGACTTAGGATTTTGGAGAGTAACTCATCCTCTTTAGGCATACTTTCTTGAAATCTGTGCACTCATTTGTGATGAGCCAAATGAATTCCAGCAATATTGCTGTTTAGAAGTAACCCCAGCAAGTGCTGTCATGCACAATTTCATTGTTTTTCAGGACACTAAGTTTGCAGAATTTGGTGTTGCATTGTGATTACATTTTTAGCATATGGAACCTTTACAGTGTTGTTGTATACACTTTGCCAAATCAAATGAGAAGCCATCTCAGCAGCTGGTCTTATTAGTGCTAGGATAGCACTGTGCAAACTGTGGCTAGCGATTCCCTTTGGTGTTTCTTATCTACTCGAACTCTGGACAAAACAAGTGTTTACTGGCATGGCAAAGCAACACAGAAATACCCCCAAAGGACGCCAGGAGGTCCGGTTTTGCTTTACAGCCTACATTAGATGTTTACAACTATGCACATGTCATTACCATGGTTTGAATTTTCTTGAATCAGCCAATGCTACAGTACAGCCCTCTCTTCTCTAAGCTCTGAAAGGAGTCTGTAGTAAACGATTCTCCCAAGAGTGAGAGCAGCTGAAGTCTCAGACTGGGGACCAGATTATCTCTTGCTGTGCACCATTGCATAGTGATTAGAGTAGGACAAAAGCAGATATGCAGATCTGGCTTAAGCTGTGATCTTGCAAGTTATACAGTGATGTTTTCTTTCCCTTATCATATTACTCAGAGGAAGTGTCTCATTAGACACTGCCAGAACGTCAAGCACCTCCCTTGTCTCCCTGGTAAACTTGTTTTCAGCGTAATACAATGTGCTGATTTGGTATCATTTTATGAATGTTTTAGCATCATAGAATCATAGAATTATAGAATCATTTAGGTTGGAAAAGACCTTTAAGATCATGAAGTCCAACTGTTAACGTAACACCACAAAGTCCACCACTAAACCATGTCCCTAAGCACCACAACTACACATCTTTTAAATACCTCCAGGGATGGTGACTTAACCACTTCCCTGGGCAGCCTGTTCCAAGGCTTGATAACCTTTTTGGTGAAGAAATGTTTCCTAATATCCAATCTAAACCTCCCCTGACGCAACTTGAGGCCATTTCCTCTTGTCCTATTGCTAGTTACTCGGGAGAAGAGTCCAACACCCACCTCACTACAACCTCCTTTCAGGTAGTTGTAGAGAGCGATAAGGTCTCCCCTCAGCCTCCTCTTCTCCAAACTAAACAATCCCTGTTCCCTCAGCCACTCCTCATAAAACTTGTGCTCTAGACGCTTCACCATCTTTGTTGCCCTTCTCTGGACACACTCCAGCACCTCAATGTCTTTCTTGTAGTGAGGGGCCCAAAACTGAACACAGTATTCGAGGTGCGGCCTCACCAGTGCCAAGTACAGGGGCACGATCACTTCCCTACTCCTGCTGGTCACACTATTCCTAATACAAGCCAGGATGCCGTTGGCCTTCTTGGCCACCTGGGCACACTGCTGGCTCATATTCAGCCGGCTGTGGAGCAGCACCCCCAGGTCCTTTTNCCGCCCAACTTGGTGTCATCTGCAAACTTGCTGAGGGCGCACTAAATCCCCTCATCCAAATCATTGATAAAGACGTTAAACAAGACTGGCCCCAGAACTGAGCCCTGGGGAACACCGCTCGTGACCGGCTGCCAACTGGATTTGCCTCCATTCGCCACAACCCTCTGGGCTCGGCCATCCAGACAGTTTTTTTTACCCAGCGAAGAGTATGCCTGTCCAAGCCATGAGCAGCCAGTTTCTCCAGGAGAATGCTGTGGGAAATGGTGTCAAAGGCTTTAATAAAGTCTAGGTAGACAACATCCACAGCCTTGCCCTCATCCACTAAGCNCCCCGGTTAGCCAGGACTGCTGATAAATTATTGAAAGTGGCTTGGTAAGCACTTCTGCCAGCTCCCTCAGTACCCTTGGGTGGATCCTATCCAGCCCATAGGCTTGTGTGTGTCTAAGTGGTGTAGCAGGTCACTAACCATTTCCCCTTGGATTATGGGCACTTCATTCTGCTCCCTGTCCCTGTCTTCCAGCTCAGGGAGCTGGGTACCCCAAGAACTGGTCTTACTATTAAAGACTGAGGCAAGGAAGACACTAAGTACCTCAGCCTTTTCCTCATCCTTTGTCACTGTTTCCCCCCACATCCAATAAAGGATGGAGATTCTCCTTAGCCCTCCTTTTGTTGCTACAGTATTTATAGAAACATTTTAATTGTCTTTTACAGCAGTAGCCAGAACAGCTATAGAGAGAACAGAAAAAGCAGAACAATGAATTGAAAATCTGGGGATTCAGCAAGCTTGGGTTCAACTCAAGACTCTTCTTTGATTTCTAGAACTCATGTAAGATGCCCAGACTTCTAGTGCCAAGCATAACCCACCTGACCTCAAGCTGTCCCTCCAGGAGGGTAGTGGTCTCCCACAGGTTCCCTGTCATATAAACTAGTCCATCAAGGTACCTCATGTGCCCCATGGTTCTTGAGATGGACACTAGATGCCTATATTTAGGCACCTGAATTTAGACATCTATTTCAGAGCAAACTGGATCATGTTCTGAGCCCCTCATTCAGTGAGTGGCTGCACCCATTGAGACACAGTGGAGACTAAAGAGTGATTCATTTCACCCTGAACTGAAATCAGGCACATAAACATGGGTACATGGTGTTATTTCAGACTTCCCAAGATATCTCGCATGGGGCTGCCAATGTAATAAGCAAACTGAGAGACCTGTGCCCCTCCAGAGGGTCACACAGGGACATCCACACTGCAAGAGCATCTCAAATGATACAAGATGCATCATTTAAACAAATTAACTGTGCCCAGATTGGTACCGACAATATCCAGAGCTGCCCGCTGCTTGTTTAGTCACCTACGTGCAGGCCACTAATTTTGGGTGCCTTAAACTGAACTCTACATCTCCAGGATGACTGGACACTTGTAAGCAGATAGGAATTAATGCTTTTGTTGACAGAGTTTGTCATTATTAAGTACTTCTCCTGGTTAGAGTAACATCAGAAGAGAGGTGAAAATAAATGCCGAGGGAAAAAAAAGGTAAACAGAGATTTGTTAATGAAGAAACACAGCAGCAGCCAAATGTTTTATTAAAAGTAGGTATATACAATTAAGGCTCTGCAAACAGTCCTGAAGATTCTTTTCCATAATAATCTGGTGTTACTTAAGGATTATGGTGATGAAGAAATTTCAACTTTTGATGTGAACATTTCTTTTTAAAGCTTTTGTAGGCTTTATGATTATAGCATGGTAAGTCTGATCTGTTTGTGACAGCAGCTGTGGTGTGTGTGACTCAGAAAAACTTTACGCATTTGAGTTTGGTGTTGCTTTCATCAGAGGATGACTAATTGCTGTTTATTAATGGCAAATTCAGAACTCCCGAAGTGTGAACGTGTCCACATACTGGGCAACCTCAAAGTTACTGTACAATGACCTCAGGTATTTGTATAAACCTGCAGAATTATCAATACTTAGTTCAATATGGGCAAATCTGTGCCATCATTATGTAGCATCCTTCATGATTTCATTCAGTGAAATCCTCCCTGATTACACTGTAAACTTTTAGTGACATAATCTCAAAAGACAATAACACTGCTTGTTGTAGTAAATTAGATATATATTCTACTGGCTGGCTTAGAACTCAAATCTAAAGACTAACCAAGGACTCCTTTAAATACTGGCAGGTTTGACCATACTTTTCCACTTGCTAATGATGAATTTTTCTTTTTTTTCAGGAGGGGCCAAATCTTCTTTCTTGGTCACAGACTTTCCTAGGTATATGTGATACAGATTTCGGTCATTACACTATAATGTTGCAGTTATTCTAATAAATATATTAGTAATTGAATTGATTTTTTTAGATGGAATCATGATTAGATACCATTGTTTTGCATCAATAGGAGCTGCAGAAACATTTATATGGTGAGTTAATTTCCCAACATATCTAATATTTTATTTATTTCATCGATCTTAAAGGGATAAATATCCTGGATGACCAGGACTGTCATCTATTTCTTGCATTAAAGTTAAGAATCAGGACTATACATTGGAATGAATGCTAGAAAACCCATTGTAGAATGTATCTACATTGTTATTTCTATTTTTTTTCTGGCAATTCACAGCTGATAGTTCAGCTAATTTGAATTTATAAAATTAGAAAAGACATTAAGATGAAATCTTTCCTCTTGAACCTGGTAACATTATGTCTACTCCCATAACTATTTAGAGTTAACAGGACATGGTCAGCAACCATGAAAAGAATTAACCAATTTTCAAAGTTATTCCTGCCAGTGAATTTTGATAATCATTCAAGCCTCCTGGTATGAATTTCATTCACCTCAGATGAGGACAAGAGCCAAGACAGGTCCATCATAACTTTGTGAACTGACATATTAGCCCCATCGTAGCTGACGCGTGGTTTACACAGGTGACAGGTAAAAGATTATGTGAAGACAAAATAACTCTCATCTGAAGATGATATGGTATTCTGATCTATGAGACAAACTCTGAGGCCTGGATCCTGGATTTAGTCCATTTAATGTTAGGCATGGAACTGAAATGCTTACATTTGTAGGCTACTTGCCCTAGGCAACCTTTATTTACAATGGAGATAGGCACTTCCAAGGAGTGATTCAGATCTTAGGTGGTGAGATAATGGGAGCACAACATTAAAGTACTGTATCACTAACCCCTTGAGATAATCAATTTTATGTATTCATTTACAATTAAAATCTCTGCTTTGAAGTTGCTGTCTCTATTTATTGCCCAAGTATTCATACACTAGGAAATTTAGCTGAAAAATTATTTATGAAAAATCAACAATGCAGGATATCCAGGCACAATATTAAAAAAATGCAAATAAATCCCAAAGCAGGCAGCAAACAAAATAAACACTAAAATGCCAAGAAAATAAAAAGCTAGCTCAAGAAGCATAATGCCACATGAGCTGCAACTGAACATCAGGATTCACAAGGAATACATGACCTGTCCATGGGCACACCCTCATAGGCATGCATCATCATCTACCCAAAACTGTGCAGTAGCTCTAAAAGGTAATGCTTTGAAGGAAAAGCTACAGACAATGACGTGCTGAGAGAGAGGTAGGCCTACTTTCTGTGCTTGTTTTGTTGTGGTTTTTTTTTTTTCTGACTACCAGCTATCATGCCAAGTGTTAACTAACTAGAACATGTCCCTTTATCCATGTTCTGTGATTTACAATTAGCTTTTCGTCTACACACACACACACATTTAGTAACATAAATAGATTATTTGCTATTGAAAACCTAGAGTGCCTGCTTAATTTATATGTGTACTAACTTTCACAAGTTTGTATATGGGAGGGTCAAGAACATTTCAGAGAAAGATGTTTAACGATGACTTCCTGTTTAATCCAGCCTATAGTGCCACGAGAAAATGTTCTGTCCCTGGAGATCTTTTCCAGAAAAAAAAGTTGTGCTTGTTCCATGCTTTTTAGTATCCTGGTATCATTGATCTCATTCACTGTCTGGTAACTGGGGGCAACCTAATGACTAAAGTGGAATAGTGAGCTTGAAGAGGGACAAGTATGTTTGTCCTGCAAAAGGCTGACTGAGGAGTAGGACTCCCACCTGAAAGAAAAGTTCTGCATCTTTACTGAGGGTGGCTCAAGCTTCTGTCTCACTTAATGTTTGCTAGAGTAGAAGCTTGCAACATACAGACAGACCAGATGTATACCTTTATAATACATTAACCATGGAGAGACACTGCCTACCAGACTGATTGCCTAGACAGTCTTTGTGTGATGTTCTAGTAAGTCTAATAACCAGGAGGCCTCTGAAATACTCGGTGATGGCACCAATGTGTTAAACATGCTTGTGCAACCCAAATCCTTAAGACTGAATATATTATCTCTCTCAAATTAATCGTTTGTAATTGTGCACAAATAGCAGTGAGTGACATAATGAATTCTTCATATTTATTGGGAAAGGTCGTTTTCCACCTTTTTTGAAATCGTTTGGTTTGCATGTGGTGGTGCAGAAGAACTAGAAAGGAATAGCAGAAAAAATACACTGAATGAAAAGCTGGCACAGAACAGTCCCTTTTATAGAAACAGAATTAATCAGGAAGAAACACATTTGTGTGAATGTGTCATGAATGACAGCAAAGATGGACTTCATTTATTTTTCAGCTATTCCTCCTCTGCCTCTTCTCTGACCTCATTATTCTTCCACTGGGCCTTTGGTTCAAGCTTCTCCTGCTCCAACCTAAAATTACTTGAATGTCCATTCATGTATGGACCCTTTTCTTTTGCTCAAGAATAACTAGGTCAAAAGATGGTTATCCAGAGGCAAGCCTTAAGCAATATGCTATATAAATTATGAACCAGCATAAAAGGGGCATTTTAAGCACAGAAGAACAGGGGAGATCAGTGGAGAGACTCCCTGCCACTGCATGGCTCAGAGTAACATGTTTCCTACTCTGAGATTCCTGACATGTTTAGACTTTAGCTTATCTAAAGCTGTATTTAGCTTGTCACAGATGTTAAATGTTTCTATGCTCAAGTAAGAGCGAATGTGTAGACAGGAACCAGTCTAAAATTAAATACTGCTATCTTTACTCACTTTTCAAACCTGAATATCAAATAATTGTCGCCTACAACTTCTCTCTACACGTTTTAAAACCAATTTGCATATATTTAAGATTAAGTAATAACTTTAGAACACAAATTCACTGTTTTGAACACAGCTCGGTGTTTTCAACGTTTATAAAATACAGACTACATTTAAGATTTCCACAAGGAAACACTCAGGATCCAGAATAATTCACAAAAGGATCTATCTAGGTTCTCAGATGAATATATTTTGACTTCTAGAATTCTTAGAATTAAAATGTTTGCCCAAATCCCAAATACTTGGTAAGAAAGAAGTCAGGAAGAAAGGAGGCATGACTGTCAGAAGTTTGAGAGACTTTGCAAAGTTGGAATGCTGCAGTTGCAAGCAAAGCAAGGAGTTCGAAATACTTTTCTTTCTACTAAGAATGATTGTCATTCTGATACAAACTCAGTTTCATTATTCCTAGAACTTGAGCCTTGTGATAATAGAGAAATACTCAGCTGAATTTCACTTGATTAAAATAAGTACTATTTGAAAATAACACATTTGACTATAACCATTATTCAATTGCCTCTTTGAAAAACATTTTGTGTCAAGCAAATAACATCATACAAACAGTTAAACATACACTACTGGAATCTACTTGTGAATGGTAGAGCTGAGCTTTATTATTTGGCATCACACTGGCTTATTTTGTTGTGCAGGCTGTTGGCATTTCTTGAATGAATCTGTTCTTTTTTGTGGCCACTGTCACTTTCTATCCTGAAAGTCTAGGTAGTAGTCAATATGCATATATTCCTGTCTCATGCTTATTAGTTTACAGAAGTTGTACAGATTAGGAAGTTTAGAGTTTGGTAGGGGTAACTGAGAGGTGAGTCCTACTCCTTTCTTCCATTAACAGAAGAAAAGTAGGAGACATGGTCCCAGGAAAGCATTAAGTGTTTCTAAATAAGTGGTTATAATTGCAGAGCTTGCCACAAAAGATTGGAAGGCTCAGTTTGGCTAAGAATAAAAGGGAAACAAAATTCTGTGCCACTCATGCCTCTATTCACAACTTGCTGAGAAGGAGAGTCTATCACTCGAAGTTCATTTACATAAAAAAGGAAATTCACATAATGGTAGTATTTAATAGGCCCTGTAAAAAAGACCTGTTTCTTGTTTTGGTTAATCTGCAAATCTTCACCTAAAGGGATGTGCAAGTACTCCTGGATTAGTTTTAATGGGCCTGACTCAGACACACATATGTCTAGATTTGAGCACCTAGTACTAGGAACATCCAGACATCCTAAAATAAATGTCATTGGAAAGGCACAAGAGAAAACTTCCAGAAGTCACGTATTGCATCCAAAGCAGGGGGCTAGCTCTCTCATCTACCTGTGAAGGAAAATGTTAGACACCTACTTCTTTTCAGCACCCAGGCCTCACAGATGTCTGTTTTTAAGGGACTATGCATAGCTTTCGATCTTAAGCAAAAAACAGACAAAACCCCAAACCTTGTGGCAGCACCCTGTTTTTATCTTTTTCAGACCAACCTTGTAGTCTGACTACTCGCCCAGGACTGAGCAGAAGGTTCTCTATCTCTTTGTCTTGAGTGGTCATTTTCATACAGTACTAGCACAACTCTCTGTGACATTTTTTGAAGAAATAATGGTACAGAAAGTCCTGGGAGCAGAGCCCAGAAGAGTAGGACATTACTCTAATCATTACACTGGAGTTAGGTTGTTTATTGCTAGCTCTGTTTAGTCCCATGAACTTTACTTTCTTGGCAGCAGAGTGGCTCTATGTTAGCAGAAAATGTCAAATGTTCTCATTCCGAATTACTGTGATGCAGGGCTTTGGGCCAGCAATTTGGCTTGAAATGTGCCTAGGATGACTATGCCCAGAATACAGGTAAACCATTTCCTTTGGATGTGCTCTGACTGCAATTATATCATGAGAGAGGCAGCCTCCATCATTATTGACATTGGTTGTGCTCAGGACCTTCGGTAGCTCTGAGGACTCATGCAGAGCCTTTGTAGTTGTCCACCTACAGTAAAATCACAACAGAGCTCTAAATCAGGATAATAACAGAGCACATAACCCAGAACAGATATTTCTTACCATGCATACTGGCTCAGAAAATTTTAATGGAAGCTGGAAGTAGGAAGATCTCTGTTAGGAGTCAAGGTGGATCTCCACATATGCAGACTTAGATGCCAAAAGGGACAGTCCTGATTTTTAAAAGGTTTTATTTATCTGTCTCCAACTGTTAGAGCAGTTAAGCCCTAAACATGCTATTTGAGTCAATTCTCTACCTGAAACGGGCTGCTTCCACCAAACAAAGTAGCTTTACTCAAGCATATACCACAATTTTCTATAGTTTAAGTATTATTCTGTAGTTAGTTGGAATGGGCAGGTTTCAGCTCACTGTTATTACTATAACACCAGCAGTCAGCAGGACCTTCACTCTCCACAGTTAGAGTGCTGAGTGTATTCCCACTTTTCTGCATATCAGCTGGTGCAGTCATACAACTCAGCACACCAGAGATAAAGAGAAAACAAATTAAGCAGAATAATTGCTCCATTTTTGTCTAGGTTTAAGTGCAGGAAAGATTATATTTTAGAACAAAACCATTCTTCACACACTTTACTAAATTAATTAGGTCTCACATTACTTTTCATAACTTCATATGTTAGCATAGTCAGTTGAAACCTCATTTGATAACAATATTTGGGTTCAGAAATCATCATAATTTTTGTGTATCTTGGTATGTATATAGACAACATGTTTATTTAAACCAGCTTTCTTATTTCTTCCATTTAGGCTTCCTTCAGGCAATCTCCTGACTACAACATAAACCAAAATGAACGATGAATGATGAATGATCATTGGGAGGAATAAGGATGTCATGAGAGCTGTTGCACTTGCATTGGATGGAAACTGGAAATCTCCCTATCCCACAAAAAGCAAGTCAGTTATGATCTGCCACCCAAAGCATTTCCACATTCCATGCCTGACTCAAAGGAAATGTTACAGTCAAGTGGCTATAGAAAAACACAGTAATTCCTATGGCTGCTTCCACTGATCAGCTGGCAATGAAGGAAAACCTCTCAAAATATTCCATAGGCAGAACACAGCGCTTTTCAGAAAAAGGCCAAAAGGCTTTAGTTCATTTAGATTTATTCAAACTAAGAAACAAAATAGCTAAAAAAGAGCTTGTACACAATGGCTCCATTTGCAGACACAAGTTACACTCCAAAAAGAAATTCCTCAAAAATTAGATTTAGAAATTGTCTTTTTTTTTTTTTTAGGTTATCTAATCATCAAGGTAGTTGGACAAATATAAAAGGAGTATTTTAAATACAGGCAATAGCTCACAAAATTACCCACGATTAAGGGATGACTGCATATCAATCAAGAGATCAAAAAGATATGAGGACAAAGACTTCCGTAAAACAAATGTTAATTTCAACAGCAATTCCCCACTGAATATTTAATCACAATATTTTAAAGCAATTAGTGCTTTGTCACAGTAGTGTTAGGTCACCACAAATAAAGTAATGTGAATTCATTGCGGTATTGTGTGAATAATGCGAGCAGCTAGGAAACAGAACAATCCATTGATTTAGATCTCATTCTGCTCTAATGTGGTTTTTATGTGGAAACCCCAGGCCTTGATGGATAGCCATTAACACAAGTTTCTTTACCTCTGCAACGTTTGGGCTTCTTAGCACTTTGTATGTCTTGTTTAAAGCACAAAGAGGGGAAAAAAGTCTTTTTAACAGATGGTGCCTGACATATGTATTAAATGTAGCAGGTGTACGAAAGCCCTGGTAGTCAGAACAAGTTTTTCTCTCCATTTAAGCATGGGCTGCATATGCATGTGTTTGTTTATCTCCTCATGGAGGACAAGAAAGCCATCAAGATGTCAATTGCCTGTTGTTAGATTCATACAGAGACGTGTATGTTCTGAGCACGGGACATTATCACAGTTGGACACAAAAGCCTGTTGTCAATGATGCGAGAAAGAGAAACAAAGAGAATATGTTTAGTTCATCAAAAAGATGAAAGTTTCCATGTGGTTAATGTGTGTTCTGTGTGTTGCTGCTAAAGCCAAACAAGCTCAGAGAGCATAAAAAAGCTGTAATAAAAATGAAACCTTTGGTAAAACCAGGTCAAAGATTATGATCTCTATTGAATTTTCTTTCTCATTTAAACTCTGTATCAAAAGATCTCTGGAGTAGAGCAATATGAGTGCTTTTCCATTTGCAATTTTTTTTTAATTAAACACTCGGTCTGGTTGTAATTTATATTACAGAAGACTAATAATTCCTCTGCTATATAAGAAAACTGAACTCAGCATATCTTTATTTTCCATAAATTTTCTGCTGCCCTTTTCTAAAGGAAGAACTTTGAAAGTAGAGTGCTATAAAAATTTTTAAATTGATCAAAAAGTAAGATTTAATATAGGCAGCTGAGAAAATCAGGAGTTTGTACAATGGATCACCTCTGATTTTTTTGCCTGGCTTCTAAAGCACATAAAACATTTGTGAATGTGCTGTGTGCCTTTATGGCAACTGCCTGCCCAAATTATTTTCCAGTAGCTTGACTGATTCCAAATACATTTGATACTGAAATACAGAGTAATTCCCAAGAAGCTTCTGAAAATAAGGATCTGAAGAGGGAGGAGTGAGGCTCACATTAGTGACCTCGCTGAGTAGAAGGCTTCGGTGTGAGGTAGCTGAATTAGTAGATGCCAGCAACAGCCCTGGGGTTAACATAACGCTTATGGAACTACTTGTTTCTATGAAGTGCTTTTTGCTTTTTGCACTTATCGTGTGGTGGTTTTTTTGTTTTTTTTTTTTTTATCCCCCCCACCCCCAAATCCGTTAGAGGAAAAGAAAGGTACATGGCAAATCCTACACAATTATATCTCATGGAAGCAATACATTTAATTCTTTGCTCTCAGTGAAATTACATGAATATAAGCAAGTATACAATCTAGCCTACAGTTTTCAGTGGATCTTGTTAAGCTTTTTAATGAAGCTTTGGCAATTTTTAAAAGTTTTGCGTTTGTACAGAGACAAGTTTCAAGCAACTAAGGAGACAATAGGTTTATTTTGTTACGTGACTATTAGTATCCATAGGTCTCTCCCTTTAGAATTTAAAGTTTATTTTGATGTATGAATGTCATGTGAATGAGAAGAAAATGCATACTACATCTACTTTTCAGCATCAAAACTTGTACAATGGTTTGGAAGAAACTATTACATGTGAAGACTTAGTATAGAAAAGCTAAGCAGATGGGTAGGGTTTTCTTGTAGATAAATGTATTTGTTAGAATACATCCCCTCTCTTAAAATGTCATTCTTATTTCATGTGCAATATCTTCTCTAATTTCTTTTTTTTTTTTTTTTTCTTATTCCTAAGACAAATCCATCTCCAGCAACTGAGCCTCACACATATTTTCTAGTGACAAGGTCAGGTGAAGACATCACCACAGAAAGAGGTTATTATCACATGGATCTAGTGCCATTATTAAACAAGGCCATGAGAATTACTTAAATAATCTTAACATGCTTTTTTTGAAAAAATGGGAACCAGTTTATGGAATAGGTAATCTGGCAGTGATGTGCCTGAGAACTGGTGCTAGTGTCCAGATCACCTTCCAGTTGCTGTAACTTACCTATGTTTCCGTACTTTATTTCTATGTGTATGGAAACACAGGGGATGAAGCTGGAGGGAAAAAGGAAGTATCACCGAACCTACCAATGTCCAGTAGGATTGAGCGCATTTCTGGATACCCGGCCATCTGTGTCACGGTGGTTACCTGAGTGTCTTAAAAAATGCATATGCTTGTATATACTTCAAAAGGCTTTAAGGAGATACAAAGTCCTGATTATGAAATTGGGAACCTGACTGTTTAAAATCCTCACATGTCTCAGACAGATACTCTATCAAAAAATGCCTAGCCCTGTAATGTATTCAAATACATACTTCACTTCTTCCTCTGAAAATTTCCTTGCAGCTAATATTAGTCAACCATTTCTAAAGTGCCGGTCCTGGAGCAGCTGTGTGGTGCTTCGTTGCTGACTGGGGCTAAACCATGACAGTCCCTGTTCAGGAGAACAACCCAGAGTCTCCCACTGAAGCTCGGCTCTGTGGCAGGTTGAGTCAGGTTAGTGCAGCCTCCTAGCATTTACAAAGAGCATGATTTTTGCCGGTGTTACCTACCTTTGTATAATGGTCAGGTAGGTGAGATATTCCTCTAGGAAGAAATAGACCTACAGCTTGATTGCACCAAAGGCAGACGGGGTATGCAATTGTCACAGCCCCACAGTTTGCCAGGGGGTTGATGAGCCCTCCCTCTTGGAGCAGTCTGGATGCAATGGGGCACTCACAACCAAAGGAGGCAGCAAGAGAGCCTGCCTGCCTCGCGAGGTTAGCTCTCACCTTCTGGTTTTAGCACTTAACTAGGAAGAAGGATCATTCAGCTTTCATATGCAGCTCCCTGCAATGATATATCTCTTACATGAAATTTCTGTTGGATAAGTAGTCCTGAGAACAAAGTCCAGAACCGTCTTGGTGTCCTTCATTTTCCCTCCACAAGAAATACCTGTTTGAAATGCAAATGTAGCAGACTTGCTTAAAGCAACCATTTGGTCCGTTGTAAAGATCAGCAAATTATGACCCTGCTGAAGTACCTGGCATTACTTGCCCAGTTTCAGCAGGATCACAGCTTGATTTGCTGTGCAACTGCAGCCAGAAAGATGCAGACAGCAATGGCTGCATACATGAAGTTATATTCACAAACACAGCTTCCAGTTTATGCAGTGGCAAATACAACAGAGATAGGATAACCAGTCATGTTTTTGCTGTCCTTATTCTCACATATTTTATCTTTAACATGCATTCAAAACCCAGAAATCATTTGGATCCATTTATTAATGTAATTCTACAGTTCACTGTTCTGGGCTGAATTTAAAATCCATGTTGTTATACCAACCACTAGTTTACTTTGGATACATGATTGAATTCTTTTGTAAAATAGTTAAAGTATGACAAATACAGTAGACCAATGTGTTATCAACATATGCAGGCAATTTCCTTCCCACTGCATTTTCCCAAGTTTTAACTCTGTTATAGTCTTAAATATTATAAAAGGTGCAATGATTTCTATTATCACAGACAACAGAGGGGTACTGATATGACATCTTGCTATACAATGACATACTATATTAGAGAGGTGTCATGTTTTTATATTCAGATTCAGCTAATATCTGAGACTTCACATTTTTTCCCTTTCTTTCCAACTTCTCTTCAAACTAGATAGTCTGCAATGCAAAATGTGCCTTGTATTTAAATTTCAGTATTTGTACAGTATCTTGCAGATAATTGTGTGAGCTTCACAGTGCGATAATTTCAAAGACAAGTGTGGAATGAGGTGAGACAATATTAAAATTTGTAAATTGTTTTGCAGGAACAGAGGTCCAAAGTAGAGTATAGTACACTGGAAATACCTGCCTTTGAAACATGTAATATAGCCCACCTGTTAAATACAGGTGGCAGCAAGAATAGTCTTATTCAAGCAGATAAGAAACTTCCTTAAAGCTAACAATACCAGAGCTTTCAGCTTCTAGCTAGAATTTATAGGACCTTCATGTACTTTTACTGGGAGATTCTAACCGTTCTCTGCTCTCACCGAAATGCACGAAACAGCCAAGGTTTCAATAGGTAAAAAGATGAAATACCAGCTAGGGTGATCATTTCAAAAATATATGCAAAGTAAATAGTATTGTCAGCCATTTTCCCACAGAGCTGTGAGAATATTCAATAAGAACGTTTCACTTTATTCATGTCACTCTTTAAATCTATGGTGCAGGAAACCCAAACGGCAACCATGAACATTTGCCTACAGAAATCTGCTCCTGCAACCAGCACTGGAAAGCCTTTTACACCTTGTTTTCTCATCCAGCGCTGAGTGTATGTGTAAATAATATTACTATGGGAAACTGTAGCAACTGTCCAAAGTTTGGATTTGTGTATAAATGCAGATTTATACAACTCTCGTTCCTTTGGGGGAAGGCAAGGTGGGAAAGGAAGTGATGGGGTAGGATTCGGGAATAAGTGATTACCTCTAGGATGTCTCTAAAGAAGTGGTCTGATGATGACCCTTCAGACCAGATTTCTGACCCTTCTGTTTTCCAGACTTCTGAAGTCGGTGACAGGCACTGCCAGAGCACCCCTTGTGCAGGGTCTTGCAGGCCCAGGATGCCGTGGTGGGTGAGGGCACTCATGTCAGCGGCACGCTCAAGGCTGTCCAGGAGGCAGTCATTGTGACAGAAGGGGAACGAACCGTAGCACGTGCTCTGCTTACAGCTGCTGTATAAACAGAGCAAGTACAGCCCCAGGACTGAATTTTTAACCCCAGGTTGTGAGAGAGATGTTTTTCTTCCTCCCACTGTACACTGTCTCCCCTCTTCTCAGTCGGTGGGAGAGAATAAGGACCCCCAAGGGCATGCTGCGCGCAGGTCTGGATGCCCCTTGAAGCTGGTGGGCAGCCCAGGGAGCTCCGGGTTGTGCCCTCACCTCCACGGTTCCTCACGGGTGGAGCGTGAGGGTGGACTTCTGCTGCTTCCACTCAAGCTGTGGGCTTCCAGGCAAAGGCCTCTACATCCCTGCCTGAACCTGGAATCCGTAGGTAGGATTCATCCCTTTCTTTTGTCATCTGTTCTTCATTTCTGTCTTTTCTCAAGAGATTATGAAGACTGACATAGGACTGTCTTTTAATTCTAAGTGTTGGGATGGGTTGTGCTCTGCCTTCTCCTCTTAAACTGCTACTTTTCTCCTTATACAAACGGTAAAAAAGAGGTGATCCGTAACTAGCAATCTCTTTAATAACAATTTATAACATTTATTGTTTCTAGTATTGCACAGAATATATTTTAAAAAACAGAAGTTAACTCATACAATGAAGTGCATTATATACTTATGAAATTTGCCTTAAATAGTAACTATTTTCTTGCATATTTCTCTATGAAGATGGGTCACACAGGTTTGTTGTGTGTTTCTGTCCAGAAGTCATATTGATCCCAATATTAAGAAGGCCTTTTTCCCCCCTGTTTTTCAGTAGTTCTAGAAGTAGGAAAACTGAAGTATAAATGACATTTATTTTAGCTTTAATTTGTCTCAAGTAAGCAAAGGAAGCTTGAAATGTATTAAGCACTTCATTGTTTGGGTGACTTCAGTTATGTTCTCATAAAACCAAACCAAAACACCTCTGGATTTTAGTAAATCAAAAAATCACATTACACATCTGCTTTTTATTCAAATGAGTAATTATTATTTCTAACCTTTGCTGGATATCTCTTACACATGTATTTATGTATTTCAAAGATTAAAAAATACTCTTAGCTGTTTAAACAGTTGTTGAACATAACTGTGATGAACTGTCAAGTAGTTTAATCCGCATCTAACTCAATATATCATGTTTTTTCTGTCACAATGGGAAATATGTTATCCAATCATAGCTGCAGTGTTTAGGGTTTTTTTGTTGTTGTTTTTGGTTTTTTCTTCATTTTAGCCCACTATTTCAATAAGAACAGAACTTAATTACTTGTTAGGAAACAGCAAAGCAACAAGAGAAACAAGTATGCAATCAAGGGCGTTCTTGTACACTTAATAATAGCAACTATATGAGAAAATAGAGAGAGTTTGTTCTTTCAGTGTTACCATGGTCAGAGGAATGGCATGCATGAAATGGTCTTTCTCACTTTGCTGTCTGTATTCCTGAGCAGCAAGCCAAGATAAACTGAGCCCAGGAGCAGCCCTAGGTAGGGAGGGCTGTCGGTGCTGAACCTCAGCGATCTCCTGTCACTCTCTGAGCAGGGAAGAGATTGAGACCATGAGGGTGGCTTAATGGAAGGATATGGCTTGCCTCAGTTCCTGCTGTACAGACTCCACTGGTATTTCATCACTTTCTTGACATGTTTTGACAAATTTGACTTCAAAATGTAGTTCCAGTCTGGAAAAGCAGTTCTGTAGAAATAACATCATAATGTTCCACATTTATTGTCTTTGAATTGGTTCCAAATTGGAAGTGCTTGTTTTAACTGGGAGAAAAACAAGACTTTTCTTCAACTTTGAGTCCTTCAAACTCAATCTGATCTCAAAAGTCAAGTGAAATAGCGTTACCTTTTTCCCATTAAAAATGACAAAAAAGATCATATCTTTTGTTCCAACTATTCCTTCATCTTAATAAAGTTTTATTCGCATGACTCCTTCGTCTGTCGGTGAGAACTGGGAAAATTGTGATTGCCCAGGTAATAAGAAGTCACATTTCAGCTGTTTCAGAGGGGTTAGTTTTTCAGGGCCAGTAGGTATAAAAGGTGTTAGGCACTTATTTTCATCACTGAAGGGAGCAGAAGTGACATTGTGTGCACATGGGGAGAAGACATGTTGTTTTTTACTGTTCTGAATAGAACTGCTCTTTAAAATACACACTGGGTAAAAACAGCTTTTGACAAGTCCTGTGGTCATTTTGCACATGGAATAGGATTTTTTTAATGGGAGTTTTGAGTCCTGAGCAGTTGGAATCAGAATTAGTCAGGGCTGATAACGGTCACAATTTGATTTTAAGTTGAAGTTTCTTAGAGATCTAGCTGCCGAAACAAAAAAAAATGCAAGATAGTTATGACTGTCTTAAAAAAAAAAAAAGTATGAAACTCACCAACTAACACAGAAAAACCTAAAGATGTAACACAAATGCACTCCATGGGACTACAGGCTGGAGGCAGAGAATGAGACGTACTTTTCCTTTTAAACTGCATGATTCCTGAAGTATTCTGTTAATTTGGGGACCTGCCTCATGTCTTTTAATGTTTAGGACAGACACTATTCCTCCTGAGCACAGGAGAGGTGGACAGGTTTTGCTGAGGCAATGAGGGTCCCCAGGAAAGCCAAGCTGTGGCTGAAACAGCTGTTGGCACAGAGCCCGGGGCTGGAGCCATACCTATTTTGTTGATGTGAGTTGCCAAAAAACACCAAAAAAAAGTTCTAACACTCTATTTTGCTAGAGTACAATTAACAACCCAGAAAAAGTAGTGCTATGAAAAGAGATAAATCAGATCTATTAGGTGACACATTAAAAAAAACACTTAAAAACCTATCTATCTCCCCCAGGTGCTATGGTCTCCATATGCTCGTCCTTTTCTCATGCTTTCCTATCTGAAAACTATCAGTAGATTTCTGGACTGAAGTAAATCTTCACTGTTCTTTCCAGGCTCCAGAAAAGTCTTCTCTTCTTTGCCTTGGTGGGTGTTTGCTGCCAATGCCAGAAGGCTCCCGCCTAGCTAGGGCAGCTTCTCCGCGCTCAAGTTCTGCTTCCCAGCTTGCTGGCCATACCCTCTAGTATTTTTTCTTGCACTGTTGTCCATTAATGGCTTAAATATATCATAAAATATGTGGAAGCAATGGGCACAGCTGAGACCTATTTTTCCCATGATAAAAAGATAAAATATCACCTGACAGAATGTTCTCTTTCTGAGATGAATATTTTGAAAACAAAACTCAGAAGCAGTCCCAAGTTAACACTGGCTATGTTTGTACATCTCTACAACTGTCCTTTCCTTTTTAGAACTCCTACCTTAGTATATCCAATCAAGTATTAAATAAAAAGGAATACGTATCAATGCCTAATGCTTCAAGGTACCTATCATTGCTAAAACAAAAAATGTACGTATTTATGCTTTTTGACATCAATTATTCTCATGTGAATAATTATACCAATTATTATGTAAATTATATGCAATTTGCAATGATTGCTATGAAAATGAAAGGTAAGAGCACATTAGCATCCTATTAGTAACATGTTAGATAATAATGTATGTTAATCCTGAGGTATAGAATTCTTTGCATTAAAAAGTACAAAGAAAGAATTCCAAGCTAGAACCTTTAGAAAAGTATATGTAATAATGTTTTATTTGTTTTTATTATTGTTGCCCATATGATTTACTTTCAAATGAATTCCACAACATATGGTCAATGGGAATACGTGCTATCTACTGCAAAATAACCTATATCTTTTATGCAGTGGCTGTCAATATTTAATGACGCTCAGCTGTGAAGTTCAAATCTTCAGCTCCTTCCAAACTTTTTCAAACTTTAAATTCATGTTTTTGGTGAGGTAACTGACAACGGTGTTTCAAACTAAGAGACTGTTCTTTCCTTTAATGCTCAAAGACTTCAAATCTGGTGTTTCAGACTCCACTTTGCAAGTTAAAGTCAAATGTAGTGAGTGGCTTGTGAGATTTTACATTTTTGATAGGCATATTTGCTAGACCTACATAAAATGTCTGAGGTTCTGCAATAAAACATTTGTGGCACAACTAAGAATGCAAAATATCTTCCAGCTTGCAAACCATCATAATCATTAGTCAATACTGGTCTTTATTATTATACTTACACAATTTTAGTTTGCTTGCAAAAATAGGCTTCAAAAATGAAAGGGGATCCCTTTCACGGTCCTGTTTAAAAAGCAGGCAAGCGAATAGGTCTTACAGATTTACTTTTTTTCAATGCAAAGTGAGGAAAATATTTTCTCCCCATTTCTAGTTTAAAAACATTTTGTTTGTGGGGAGAATGATATTATAAATGTGGTGTAGAACGAGACACTTTCTAAGTGACAAACACAAAATAGTAAACGTAAAATCCTAATCACTATTGCACTGCACCTCCCCACACTAATTCCTATTATTGCCTCTGGCTCTATTCTTCACTAATAATTTATTCAAGGATAGTAATAGGGACATAATTGAGTCATTACTCATCCGACATAAACAAAATTGCTACTCATGTTTTTTTCCAATCCATCAGGCTGCACTATCATCAGTACTTGATTCTGATTTTACACTACTTTTGTCAAACTTAGGTCTGGTTAGCACCTGAGTATTTTACTTAGTGAAGTACAAATGCTTTCTTAAATCTGTTTTGCTGGACTATGGCTTCAGCCTGTGCCTTTTTCACTAATACTGTTTATTCAAGATTTACAGAATTGTAATGAAATACAATGAAAAAAGTGAAACAAATGAATACTTTTATGAAATAAAGCTGGAATGGAACATGAGAGATTTTTCCAAGTTACCCATACTTGTTCTGTCATGCTGGCCAGATGCATGTCTAACATGAGCACTCAAAAACTGCCAACAATGGAAAGTTCACAGGATTGATTCCTTGGTGAATCAACCTTCTGAGTAGAAAGTCTTTCTAAAAAACTAACCTAAATCTCTCTTGTCATCAATTACTTCTTGTCCTTTTCTCATAGATATGGAGATCAGACTACTCCTTAGTTTCCACAGCTTCTCGCAAATTTGATGAATGTCATTCTACAATCCCTTTCCTTAAAACTTGCATTTTTAGACCACCACTCTCGATCTGCCTTGGACCTCCTTTCACATTAGTGCACGACTGTCTGGAAGAGTGGTGCCCAAAACTGGACATAAGATTTCAGCTACAGTCCTACCAATGCTGAATGAAAGTTTGCCTTCTGTATCATCTATATAAAGTATACTCTTGTTTGTATGCCCCAGACTGACTTTTGCCCTTTTTGCAATAACACAATGTTGTTGATACTAATTTTCATGGAGTAACCAGATACGTTTCTGCAGAACAGCTACTTCACCTATTTCACAAAGTCTTGCATTCACAGGGTTGATTGTTCCTTCTAGGCACGGAACTTGGCACCTGTCCTTACACTTGGCTTCCATATCCTTTCATCAGACCACTTACACAGCTAATCCTGCTGTCCATCAGCTCTCTGATGAGTTGTTAGAAAGTGTATGGTAGGTTAGCAAGCTATCGCACAGAAAGCAGGCAGATCCCCTCATTCCTTCAGTGAACGGTGCATTCCACTTCCAAAAGCCAGGCATGTACACACAGAGAAGCCTAATCAAGACTAATGCTGGTAGAAGGTTAAGAGAGGGAAAGTTTCTTTTCCATTAAAGACTGTATATCCATTGACAGAGTAAATCAGAAATAGCAATTAAAATTGTCTTTCCTAAGCAGGTCCTCTTTATTCCAAAAGAGTACTCCCTTGCAGAGGAGGAAGAGGAAAAATTAATAAATATAGGAAGGCCACCTTCAGGACTATGTTATCCTTCAAATGACACCAAAAAGAGAAGTTAGAAATCATGTGCAAGCAATTCCACCTCAGAATGACGTGTAGCTCTCAGAGAGTCTATCTGAAAAAACATTTTCTCCTTTAATTCATTTCCAGACTACAGCTAGTCAGATGTGCAGATAGAAGTGGGATGATTCTGGCAGGGCACTTTGTTTTCATTCTGTTCCCGCTAACTCAGGAGGTGAAATCCCAGCCTGCTGGAAGCCAAGGGAGATTTGCAATAGATTTCAACAGAACCAAATAGCGTGAGCTCTGTTGCAGGCAGCCCTGTGCCCTGCTGGCCCCCCCAAACTGCCCCTTTCCTGCCCCTTCTATACATCGCAGACAAAAGACACGATTAGTCCCGTGGCACAAGCTCAACAAGAAAGACTGTTTCGGGGTTTTTGAATCTTCAGCACCTGAAGTACAGGTCTCTAACACTTGATCTGATTAGTTATATTTTTAAATGATATCATACACTATTATGTGTTACTTATTTTGGTCGGTTACAGCAATGTTCAGACTGAAGCATAAATGAGGGTCCTGCCTCAGACTGTATAAGTTTATAGTCTCAGGCTTGTGAAGATCAAACATGTATTTCACTTCTAGGAGCAGAGAGCCACTGAGGTGATTGAGACTGTTGAGAAGGTTTAACATTCAACACAGTTTTGTAAGTTTTTGCAGAACTGGGGCATGAGCTGAAACAAAAGGAAAGGGGTACAATGTATAAGAATAAAGACTGGGTGATTGAAGAATTGATAAGGTTTTATGGGTAACAAGTTAGGTACATGCCCTAAACTATAATGATCTGTTTCCAGATCTGAGGAACAGCAGGTTGCTTTTCATCTTTGTGTCCCTTCCTCTGCAGATCAGCAGTACCATTTACTCGCCTGAACACAGAGGTGATATCTGTGTCCAGCCAGAGGGGCTAGGGAAGGCTCTGGCTTCATTTGTTGTCCTTTGTACCTCTCTTCACAGGCTACAAAAAGCTGTCTCACAGTATATTTTTGGCATTACTGTGTCTATATATCCTATGTGTATCTTTTGGTCTTTCAGTGAGTACTGAAGATGACACCCATGATAGTCCTTTTTTGAAACTGGGGAAAAAAAAGTGAGACATTTTGAGCTGAAAAACTTCCTCTAATGTGGTTTTGTACGTACTCAGAGGATAGTTAATACTTTAAAAGTTTATAGAAAATAAACCTTGAATGTAGGCTTCAGTGAACAAAATGCTTCAAACACAAACACAGCTTGCAAGCAATTCAAAGGCTAAAATACATTTATACAAAGACCGAAATATTCTGAATTCCTACCAGTAATTTATGGACAACAGAAAAGATAAAATTCTCCAAATGAATTGTGCTGTTTTAGTATGAGCTTGGCATATAAAATATATTCAAGAGTGCTGGCATTTTTCAGTAGCAATAACTGCTATACTAAAATGTTTTAGTGTTTCTTTTCCTCACATTTAATTGTGAGTTAAATGACTAAGAAAAAATAGGGGTTAATGTTCATATTCCTTTTTGTTATATTAAAACATCCATCTGTCATCATATTTCACCTTTGCAGGCTCAGGAAGAAAATATGTGTGCAAAATTCAGATCTTTTTGGAAAGTAAATGTACTTGAAGTTTGTTTTCTTATAATTTATTTTACACAGTTTGGTGGCTTTATGTCAAATTAAGCCTATGGAAGTCTCTAATGCTGCGTAACATCTCACAAGTAATGAACTGTATCACAATTCCTAATGTGGTCCTGACTGATTCAGGATGTTGACTCTTTCCTGGCAATTTTGAAATGTCTATTTAGTAAAAGATTCATGGTGTGGTGATATTTATCCTCAGAAAAACATGATATAGGTTAATAGAATTTATTGCGTATAGCTGTTATGGGTTAGACTTCAGGGTATTTGCTTCAGCTTATGTGTGATTTAAGATCTAGTGTTAGTGGACTTGCTAGTTGGCAGGACAGGGTGATGGTATTAAAAGAATAACGGATGACATTTAGTACACATTTTAATTTTGTTAGTCCTATGTTCTGTCACAGTAAGCATAGAAAACTGCCTTTGTATTAATGTTGCCCTGTATCAACTAAACTTTAATTGCTGCATTATTCAAAATAGAATTCTGTCAATTAATTTGACAAAGTAAAGAAAAATATTTGGCTTATTAATGTTTTTCAACACAGACTTCTTGTTACTGATGATACAGTAAAATAACAATTAAGTTGCTATTAAAACTGAGTTTAACATAGATGATGATTTGTTCAATACCAACATGAAAATAAGCAACCTATACTTATCTTTCCACAAAGAAATATTTTTTCTTAAAGGCCATGTATTGAATAAAATTGCATATGCAGTTACACTGTGTGTACTGAGAAATTACATTTACGGTCTGAGGGCTCCCACCCAAAATCTAATCCCTTCCAAGCCCCCCGAAATTGGGATTTCATCTATAGTGTGTTGCAAGAGAGAAGTCACTGTGATTTCTCTCTATTCTTTACTAGATTTTTCTTCTTTTCAATTCACTACTCTCCCACCACATTTTTTCCAGGACCCCCACCAGACTGCTGTGAGATTCTTACATTATTTCAGTGCAGAACAGTATGCCATTTACACTGCTCTTGGACTGTATTGCGTGCTTCCTAGACCACGGACAAATTGCATACTTTCCAGAAGTACTTTGTTTCAGGTTTTATTGCGTTTACAAGACCATTCAGTGAAGTGCTGGACTTTATCATCAAGCAGGGCTGTTTTTTTTCCTTCTCTCTGTGTTTGGAGTCCTGCAAGCTCTCTAGTGAGACATGCTGGAACAAATTGACAAATTAAATTGTAAGTTCCCAAGACTGAATGCTTTGCAGAGTTTTGAAAAAAATACAGACTAAATACTGACCTAGTAAGGAAAATGTTTAAAAAGCTCATTAAAATCAGCTACAGTCCTGTGGGACTGGAAAGTGGCAAATGTGTCTCTAACTTGAAACCATGTGGATGCCATCCAAGACAGAGCAGATCACTGGACCATACTTTGGAATCAGTTAAATTGGCTGAAATAAATAAAAAGGCTAATTATCACCCACCTGCTGGAAAAAAACATGGTACAGGTGGAGGTAATAGTAGCCGGTGCCTTTTCCTGCATACTAGAATTAGAGCATTTCCATACAGAAACTGATTAATGTGAAGATCTCTTTCTCTGAGATTGTCTATATAGCTATTGGAAATTAACTGTGCATTTAAAATCTATCAAAACATTAAGTATATTAAGAAACGTACACATTAAGTATATTAAGAAAAGTTTAGGTAACTAACCTGCAACTGGGAAGTGTCAGACTGGTGCACACTGCCATAAAGCTGTTCCAGCATCTTGTGCCTTCCCATCAGTTGTTTTACATTTAATAATAATAATAATAATAATAATAATAATAATAATAATAATAATAATATCACCATAGTAAAAAAGAGAGCGTGGCTTGGGAACAGGGATAAAAATCTGGCTCTTACCCATGCCTGAGGAGCAGCCAAGTTATTGAAATCTCTATCCTCTATGAAAGTCAAATCATTTTCCATGTTGTGGCAGATACAGTAGGGTAGAAAAGAGACATAAGCATTCACACTTCAGCATATAATCGAACACTTTAAATGAAAGAACTTATGGGAAAAAAGTGTCTGGTAAACAGCTTACAGGATCATAGAGTCCTCATACTTTCTTTGGAAACATCTGTCATTAACTGCTAATAAAGACGGGATACTGAGCTGAATAGACCACTGAGCTGATCAAGCATGAACATTTCTATATTACTATATGCCACTGTATTTTTTGATAATTGCCACATGCTGGTGCTCAAGAAAGAAATATAATAGAGTGACAGTGATAATAAGAGGTTTCAGTTATACTTCTGGTATTTTATGCACGTTCTTAAGCCTAGAAGTAGTATTAGTCTAATTTTAAAATTTAGGCTAAGTTAGGGCTCTCATTTCCTCATTTGGATGCTCATATCAAGAGAGAACAGTAACTGGGAAAGATGAATGCTTCAGGTAATGCATATGCCAAATGTAATAGAAAGAATAAATTATTCTAATGCTTCTATTTGCTGGACAATCCAAGCGTTGTAGGGCATTCTCCTGATACTAGCGCAATTTTTCCTATTATGGTACGCAACCTGAAACAGAGACTGAAGTGTACCTGTGTGTCATCTTCATAAGACATTATTTTGTGATATTGTAATGAGCACTGCTGGAATGGAGAATCAAAAACTGAATTCAGAAGTCCCTTGCCATTATTTTTCATTAGCTGTATTTCTACATAAAATCATTAAAATGGTTCATCACTGGGAAATGGGCACTCTTTTGTTGAAACAGAATATTGTAATAATAAAAGGCATATCAATTGTGTTAGAAGTTAACAACCAATTTGCCAGATGTCTGCAATGATAACACTTCATGAGCGGGGAGTTCATCTCAGTGGTGTGATACCAATATTATTATTAATATCAGGTTTAGAATGGTGGGTAATTTGTATCTATTAGTCAAAAAGAAGCTGTGTATTTTCTGAATTATTATTATCAGGCACAACTTTAGTTCTAAATTACATTGTTTGATTTAAAACTGTAGATAGTTTTTGAGGAACATAATTGAGTAGATATTTAGTTTGATTTATAGGAGGCTCCTATACTGTTAAAACCTAAAGGTTTCACTCAGATGTTATTAGTATTTCCACACAAGGCTCCAGAAGCACAAAGAGGCATAATAGAAACAGGTTGCCACAGGAGTATATCAGCAACATATCCAGTGAGAGCTCAGGGATATGATCTGCCAAACACACAACTGAATCTAAGAAAAGGTAAATTAAATGTTTCCCATAACATTCCCCGAACAGCCCACGTCCTAGATGGTAACAAATGTAGTGTAAGAGAGAAACACAGAGATATGCACAATGGCTGTAATAGAGTTGTTATTCAACATGACAAATATTGGAAGTGTTTTGGAAACAATGCAAGATATCAGGCAAAGCCAGTGAAGAATAAAGCAAAGTCACAGTGAGATGGCAGAAGCAGCTAATGGTGCAGGTGTGATCATCAGATAGCCTAGGCCAAAGCAGTTGGGATGTTATGCATTCCAGAAGCCTGGAAATTTGTATCCTAAAACATGCTACAGAGTCTCAGAGGAAGACTATTTAGTTCATTAGAAAGCAGATAGAGAGGGAATGGAAACGAATAAGTCTTATGTCACTCCAGAGCGATCCCTTTTTATGGAAGTAGTACAGAGGTGCATCATGGGACCATGCATCATTTCATTCGGTCCTCTACAGTGAAAAGAGACGTAGAGAAAATACTTTTGAAAGGTAACGTCCAGAGTGCATGGAAACAATTAGGAGCCTCTTAAACAGAAATGTTAACTGTAACCTTCCCCTTCTCATTATAGGTTCCCATGCATCAGTCTGTGAGGGAGTGATTTAACTCCAAAGCATGCTTTCTATGATTCCTCTTCATGTTGAGACCAGTTTGCTCAGCATGAAGCTCTCACGAGCTCTCCTACTGTAGCTATGTTCAGCCTTTGATGTCAGTATGAGACAAGAAATACCAGTAAAACAAGGAAAATGCAGTTATGCACCTTATATTTTGTAACACGTGTGTCTGAGGTCAGCCAGGGAATGTGAAATGAAAATTCTTGCTCTGTTGGATGAATGACAGGATATAGATGGGTAATAGGTACTTCCTTTGCAAAAAGGTGCCAAAGCAACGTGCCAAAACAGATCACATGCCATAGGTGACATTCCTCTTCTCCCATTTAATGTGGGATAGAATATATTTATCTGGTTCACCCCTGAAGCAACACGGCCTGTGTTACATTATAAAAAAATCATGTTACCCAGAAATAACTGCAGAACAGTGCTTGGAGACTTCCCGCCAGAGGAATTAGAGTGATTAACATCTAAACAGGAAGGTTTGGAACCATACCTGTAGAGTTAGGCTGGTCACAGAACTGCTAGATGCTAGTCAAGATTTCTGCAACAGACTGTAGAAAATAGCAGTATGTCATCATCACTTGCCATATGATTGTAACCCAGGACATGTATAAATTCATAGCAGTTCTCCCAGTGATTTTCATCCTTCCCCTCATTTTTTCCTTGGCATTTCTCAGAGCATCTCCCTTTCTATGTGGTATTTAGCACAGAGCTACTGAGGCTTGAAGCTATCTACCTCTCTGCTCTTCTTCTAGGCTGAAGAAGCCTGAAGCTTTTCTTCCCCCCAAGAGGATTGTGAATGCCTAAAGTATTTCTGTGGATGTCTGCTTATTGCACAGGCCACTGCCTTTTCCCTCCAGATAGCCTAGAGGGAACCTGCATGCACCTTGACGTCTTGCAAATAAAGAAGGAGTGTTCACGCTCTTCAGCCGTTGCTGGAAATCAATTTAGTGAGCACAGTGGGGCAAAGAAATAAGAGCACTTGAAGGAAGGAAAAAACCCCAACCCACCAGAAATAAAAATGGGTCCTTTTCTCAGAGACAGAGAAAGAAAAGCTTTTCCTATGAGACACTTCTGCCTTTAATCCTTAGCTCTTGGGTTGTATTTTTTTTTTTTATCTCTTTCTCTCCCATGCCAAATAGATTTAGCCTGTTAGTTGCAGATTAAATTGGCTGTATGGTTTTTGCCCTACCAAGCTGCCACTGTTATAATGGCCCACAGGTGAATAAGCTTCATTCCAATTTGTTTGCTAGATGTAGCATCCTCTGAGGAAACAATTCTGAGATTGCAGGCACTTTATAAAGCCAGTGGATTGACTTCAGATGACAGCTCCTGGATGAACTGATTGCCTACAAGAGACATGAGCAAAAGGGTCTACCTCCCTGCCCCTTAGCTCCTTTTTAAATTTTCTCTATTTGCTGATATTGCAGAGTTAGAAGCAACAGGTCAGCTAATTGAGAAAGTCTAAATAACAACCTGTTACTAGAGGAAAGCACATGCTCTTGATTCACGGGGGTAACACTCATAAACTGAATCTCCAACAAAGAGTATCATTCTGAAGATCAGCAGGGAAAAGAGAAGAAAGTCACGTATTAAAAGAAAGAGGGTTTGTTTTTGCAGGCTTTACTTTTATTAGCAGATGTTCACACAGTAATGCACTTGACATTGCATTTGACACACAACCTGGTTAATTTTCATGGAATAATGCAATGGATGAGGCTGGATGGGAGCTCTGGAGATCATCTAGTCCAACCCCTGTGCTCAGAGATGAATCATTTAGAGCAGGCTGCTCAGGACTGTGTCTGGTCAGTGTTTGAATTACTCCAAGGATGGAGACTCCACAACCTCCCTGGGCAACATGCGCCAGTGTCCACCCACCATATGAGTGAAGAGTTTCTTATGTTTAAATGGAATTTCCTGTATTTCAGTTTGTGCCCGTTGCCTCTTGTCCTGTCACTGGGCACCACTGTAAAGAGTCTGGTTCTGCCCTGTTTATGCACCTCCATCAGGAATTTATACACACTGACAAGATCCTCCTGAGCCTTCTCTTCTCCAGGCTGAATAGTCCCAGCTCCCCCAGCCTTTTCTCATAGGAGAGATGCTTCAGTCCCTTAGTCATCTTAGGGGCCCTTCACTGGACTCTCTCCAGTACCTCTGTGTCTCTCTTGTACTGGGGAGCCCAGGACTGGACCCAGAACTCCAGATGCATCTCACCAGGGCTGAGTAGAGGGGAAGGATCACCTCCCTCGACCTGTTGGCATTGTTCCTCCTAATGGAGTCCAGGAGGCTGTTGGCTGCCTTTGCTACTAGGGCACGTTACTGGCTCATGGTCAACTTGGTCCACCAGGAGTCCCAGGGCTTTTTCTTCAAAGTTGCTTTCAAGCCTTCCTGCCCCTAGTCTGTTCTGGTACCTGCAGTTATTCCTCCCGAGGTGCAGGACTTTGCACTTCTCCTTGATGAACCTCCTGAGGTTCCTGTCAGCCCATTTCTCCAGCCTGTCGCGGTCCCTCTGGATGGCAGCACAACCCCCTGGTATATCAGCCACTCCTTTCAGTTTTGTATTACCTGCAAACTTACTGAGGGTATACTCTGTCCCATCATCCAGGTCATCAATGCAGATGCTGAAAAGAATTTGCCCCAGTATTGACTCCTGGGGTACATTTTGTGTAAAGGAAATCAACTTAAAAGCTGTAGAATCTTCAGTTTGTACATAGAGATTTGTCTCATAAAATACTGTAAGATTATACAATATAATTGTTGTCCTGTTCAATATCCAAATTTCCATGTTCAATTCTCAGCCTTTTACTGGAATGAAACACTTCACCCAAAAATTCTGGCCAGATCTATTCTTCAGTAGAATGTTTGAACTTTTTCTTGGGGACAGGGTGGAGGAAGAGGATGTGAAAGAATAGCAATATGAGTTTTTACAGCCACACAGTTATTTTAAATGGGATTTTATCTGAAGATTTTGTGAAATTTTTGTGTCAGTTCAAAGTAAAGAGCTACAGATAAAGAAACGAAGAATTTTCCATCAGTGAGTCAAGGTGACAGTCTGAATAACTCCACTTTTTTCTGAAAATGCAGAACTGATTTTTATTAGAGTCAGGAAGGAAAACAGGTGTTAAAACCCTCAAAATTTGTTGTGAAATGGAATTTTCATTCTCTGGTCAGTTCTACACTGAGAAAAGAAATTGTGGAAAAGCTCCTTGATTACAAATCACCAATAAGAAATTGTGGGCATTGCTTTACTCAAAAGAGGTCTCTTTATGTAGGCTAGCAATAAAGTACTGAGATTTAGAGAGAAAAGTAGAGATGCAAACAAAACTGTCTTTTTCCAAAGAGTCATGGTCTATTGACAGGGTCATTTCAATTTCAGGTTCTCCTATTTCATGACAATCACCATCTCTTTAATGAAAATTGAACGCTGCTGCAAGTCAAGTTTCATTTTTATTGCTCCATGTAAATATATTGGAAAAATTCCAGTATAAACAATTGCAAGACAGAACCACCCATACAAACCCTGTTTTGTTTCTACTCTGAAGACAGGCTATCATTAAGTCACAATTTGTAGTAATCATCTTTTATATTTAGTGCCAATCTTCACAAGATACTTGAAATAACTTGTAGAAGCTAATGCTCAGCAGTTTCCACAGGCAATCATTTTAACATAAATCAGAAGGTTAAAAGAAATTGTCAGAATCAGGGGGGTGATTAGTGTGGCACTACTTTAAAACTGGTGATTGATGAGGATTGTCGTATCTAAGCCATGTAGATATCTCCAGATATTTTGAGTACGCCAAGTACACATTGGATGTCTGGCAAGACCAAATTTTGATATTGCTACATCCAATTGTGGTATTACAGAATCAATCAGGAAGCAGTAGCCAAAAGTATGATTTCACCTTGGGACTACTTTTGACTGATACATGTAAAAACTAAGGACTCAATTATTTTAGTACCATAAGTTCCAGGAAATGTGTTAAACTGTTGGCTATGAACTTTTTTTACTTAACCATACAACAGTCACAGTACATCCAACAGTAGAGTAGTTTCTCTCTCATTGCATTGTCAACAGGCTTTCTCAGGGGTTTAGCAAACAACCTATAAGTTTGCCTGGTCTGACCCTTATGCACCTTGATGGTAGAACAATGAAGTCTTTCCAAATGCATAAGGTTTTGGGCCCAGTTTTGCAACCATTTTATGGTGTATATTATGCACAAGTCTAAGAGCAAAATTTCTCATTTTAATAAACATTTGCAGCATTGAGTTTGTAGCTTTCTCTATCAGAAATATTAGTTTAGTTCAGCTGTATGTTTGTCAAAGGCACAATATTTTGAAACATATTTGCAGAGATGAGAGTCAATATTTTCCTCCTAGTGGCATCTACTCCATCCATGTGAGGAAATAGAGTGTAACATTTCACAGCTGAAAGAGAAGCAATACCACCTAATAGAAAATAAGCAACTTAATGTGCTATGCAGTACAGTTTTCATTGTTAAGTGTGAAACATCGCATGATCTAAGAGAATGTGGAGGGGAAAGTGAGTAATGTCAAAACGAACGAGACCCAAGCCTTTTAAAGACAAATGCCTCTACCTGAATTACTGAATTAATAATTAAATATTCAAATCAAAGTCACTCTATGGGCACTACGAACTTTTTCTTTTTTTTTTCTGAGGAATTTCAAGCACTTTATTTAACAATTTTTGAGGACTTCTCAGGATCACTGCTCACTTTGAATGGAAAAGAAAGCAGGGATGATGAGCAGGCTCCAAAACCTGTAATAACTGGAGATAGTTAGATGTGAACCCATCTACAAAAATGTTTTACTGTTTTTAATGATGAGACACATTCAGCACATTTCTTTGTCTCCTATTTTGTGGAGTAGGTGGTTCATGAATGCAATGACGACAATAGTACTGACTGCTGAAAAATGCAGATTTTTTAAAAATGGGATCTATGCATCAGTTCCTAAAGAATATTCAGGATCAATGACTTTTATTGTGTGGATTGCTGTCTTTTAGGATTTGGCTCAGAGATACAGATTTGTTTCATACTAATCCCCACATAACCTTTGGATGCTAAAAGCTTTTGGCTACTGCTTACCTAAGGGGAGGTAATAAACTCTGGGGAAGGATGCGTCACTCCAAGTACACTGTCTTGACATAAGATAATTTGTTGTCCCAAACACAAAAAAATTTTAAAGACAGAAATAGGCTGAAAGCACGTGACTCCCCCAGACACTCAGCAGAAGCTCTCTGTAACTTTGAAAATCAGCTCACACAAAGTTAACTATGTCTAAGGTACCTTAGAGGAGATGTCCATAATTTAAACCCCCAAATGTTTATCTGTAATTCTTCACAGCTCAGCACCTCCAGTTGTGCAAACAAGCTGTGCATAAATAAATCATCTGGCTATGGCCCTAGGGAGAAGAGTGGAGAATAGCAAGTAAGCTTGCAAGGCCAGCATTCACCGGTGATGAAGCTGGCCCTCTTTGTTTAAAAAGCCTCTGCTCTGTTCAAACTCAGTGATGGCAATTAGATAGTTGTTATTTGTCAGTGCAGAGTGAACAGTTATAATTGTGTTATTGCTGTTTCCTCAATTTCCTTCCTAAGTAATAATTTTGGCAACTGTGTGGGGAGATGTTTTTTTGCAGACTTGAAAACACCGTTACAGATGAAAGCATCTTGCATATATTCCAGTGGTGACAGTAAGAAAAAGATGGCTTGCTTCCAAACAATTTGCCAAACATAACACATTTGATTTGTCCCATCTTTTTCTTTGTCCCCTCTTCTTCTTTTTGTAATCACAGCACTTCATCCCTGCAGACTCCTCCACCTAATGTTGTTGGATGATCTTTGTCAGCAATGCTTTGTGAGATAAGATTCTGTGAGTCTGCCTTTTGCACAATAGCTCAGGCATGCTTTTCTAAAAATACTGTTCTACTTTTTAGATATCTTACATTCACTGTTGAATTCATTCTTAGACTGATTCTTAGGAATCACTGGTCCCCAAAATACTGATGAATACATTTAATTTTTCTCTCAGAAAAATTATGCTCGGTGGCACAGATTAGCTGTGTAAATTTAGGCATATGTAAGGTTATGTAAAATGAGGCATGGGCATATGCTTGCAGGACTGGAGGTCTGGTTTGTGCTAGAGGCATGATATGAATAAGATTCAAAATCTGGACAGTTATAATTACACACAAAGTCAGGACTTGTTAGAGTAAAGGATGTATTTTTCTACTAGTCATGTATGTGAGACTTATCTTAAGTGTAGTAAACTAGAACTGGGTAAAGCAATGACCATTCTTTTTTTGTCCTAGGAATAATACTTTCCTAACTTGAGGTAAACTGTAGGTCATGCTCATTAAGAACAAAAAATGATGTGTCCATGCATATCAATATAAACTAGTATCTAAGCTGAGCATCAATAAGAAATTTCCTTTTTTTTCTTACAAAATAAAGTTCCAATTCTTTTGGTTTTATTGCTTGTTGATATTTAACAAATATCAAAATCATAAGCAAATAAACTCTTTCTTGAATTTCTTCAAGTGTACTTTTTTCTACTCATTCCATGCTGACAGGCAGCAGTAAAAGAAAGAGTATACAGAATACTTTGTGCTTTTGGGCCACCAGCAAGTGCTTGGGAGGTCAGGTATTGAACATGACTACGATAATTCTAAACCAGCCCTGTGAGCCATCAAATCACATCAAACTCAGCTATACAGAAAAAGCCTAAAGGTATGTGTGACATTTTCATTCTCTACAGTCTAAATCCTCACACATATCAGCCTGTCAAAGAAGGGAACAATTGGGGATTATTGTCTAATAGGTACACCTGCACCCACAGAACTGAGAACACAGCGAATGGTTTACTTTTTGATTTTGGTATATTGATTGAATTTTTTTTCTTCTGTTTTCCTCCCTCACTTCATCAGAACTGTAGGTTTTGGGGGGTTAGTTTATACATAGCTGGGTTTTTTTCAGATGGAGTGGGAGGGGAAGGGAGAAAAACATTTCCTCCCCCCACTAACCTGTCCGCAGCAGAAAGTCAGACAGCACGGTACAGTCATGTTAAGGCATGACTCACAGGACTGTCTCTCCTAACAGTTTAACCAGGGAAAAGCATGTTCTTCCAGGCTCAAGCCTTCCGTTGATGTTTGGAAATTGTAAGGTCTCTACATAAAGGACTTGTCATTGTGTCAACAATGTGCTTCCAGAAAGTCATTAGGAGCATATTCCTGTTCTTAACAAAAAATTTCTCTTGGCAAAAGTAGTTTGAGTGGGACTGGACTCAAGACTGGAGCCTATCCCAATTTGAAAAACTGCACTTAATGTCCTGTGGGTTTAAAGAGTAGAAGAGTTCAGCATGGCTTTCTTTTGATTTACAATCTACTTGGGAAAGCTGCAAATACCAGACAGAAACAATGAAATTAGAACTACGGTAACACCAGAGAGTGAAAGAAAGAAAAATATAGACACAAGCACGGTTAAAAGACAAAAAAAGGCAGAGAATGGAGTACTTAAAAAATGTGTATATCACAGCAACTTTGTTTGTTGTTCCTAGCTCTCCTTTTACCTTTTTGATTTCTTTTCCCACCGCTGTGACCCTCCATAGTGTACAGCAGAACCTACTACAGCAGAACTACTCTCGTTGTTAATATGGCTTGATCAGTAGATGGATTCCAAGCTGGTACCAAAATCCATCCATATGTCAAAGTACCAGCCATAAGGTATTTGATATGGCTTGTGGGGGACTGGATCTCTGTGATGGGAGACAAACATTGTCCATGCAATGTACCTTCCCAGCAGTATCAGTTTACGGCAGTTAAAACATAATATGGCCATATGTTGTGTCTTGCTGAATGAAGGTAAATTGGAATGCACATGCAGCAATCATAATTTTGCATTATACAGGTACAATATAGATAAAATTACTACCAGCTTACACTCAAGCATGAAGTGTAGATATGCCAAGTTGAGTCTAACTGTGAGAGACAAGACAGGCATTCACCAGTTTCAGAGATTTTAATGCCTTATCTATTTCTTCTCCTGAGAACAAAAAAAAGGTAGTAGAGCAGATTTCTAAGCTTCTCAGATTTTATAGGATCAAAATATGGTCTGTGTTACTAATCCTTCCAACATCATCTTCCAGCTCTGTTCAGTCAACTCTGGTTTCAAATGCGTTTAAGATTTTAACTATGAAAGCAACCATTCAAATGTATCCCATAAACCCATGAAGAAATTAAATGGTTTTGATGCAGTAGGTTGCTCCTTTGTTGCTTTATCAGTATGGTTTGACTGAAGTTGGTAGAGTGATTCAGATTTCCCTGACATGCATAAGCAAGGTTGTTTCTATAATTACTCATTATTAAGTCATTTTAGTGATGCCTCCTTAGCCTTAGAATTGCTTCCCTGCATTGGTTTAATTGCCATTGACTTCTCACAGATTGCAGGTCTTTTTAGAAATCCTTGTCTTATATGGTGGACACAAAAGAGCCGTTACTATGGACTCTTCTGGTTTCTTCCTCTCCTCCTATCACTTTGCTGCAATGTATATTTCCTTAAGAAGAAAACCAACAATGGAACATTTAACTGGGTTTAACTGGATCATCATAACTATCATGTGCCTCAACTGAACAACTGAATTTACCTTCTTATTGTCTCCTTCATTTATTTTATTTAGCATTTCCGTCATGTGGACCTGCCCGTCTGTTGCCATTGGGGTAAAATTACCGCCAAAATCAATGTCCCCAATCCTTTATTTGACTTTAAGAGGTCAGCATTTCACTTTTGAGATTAAATTCAAAATTTAACACTGCAAAACCCTTTAATTTATCAGTTAATTTGCTCACATAAGTAACCCCATTGAGTTCAAAAGAACTGAACTCAGTCATCTGAATTTATCCCCATGCATGAGCATTTGCAAATAGTATGCCTGAGATGGTACACTATTTCTGAACACGCTAGAATTTCTGTAAAGTGTCTAACGCATTGTTAGAGGCTGTGCACTAATTCAGTAATAACAGTCATCATAACACACAGAGATTTAAGGAGTACAGAGTGGAGAAAAATGGGCTGGATAGTTGATACTTAGTTTTCCCATCTCTGTGCAAATGCAGCTCACCTACAGGGTTTGAAAAAGTGTACATGTATCCACCTATGACGTAAAGTATCTTCTGCTCAGAAACTAAGCTAGACCAAGAGACCTCAAAAAATGCCAAAAGCTTATGAAATTCATTGAACCTTCAATTTCATATTTGCACATTTCTTTTTCCCCATCCTTTATTAAGCACCTGAGCCATAAGAAATATTTATTGAAGCTAAAGAAAAAAAAAAACCCAATGAAAATGGGACCTCATGGTCCAGAGGGCAAAATCCATATGCAGCATTCACTCTGAAATTTGGCAAACTTGAGAGATGCATGGTGAGGGATTGCCATAGGGCAGGTTTACTTCCTTCCTACCCATTCTGTCACTGCTCTGAAATACTTTTGCTGTGTTGCTGGGTACAAACACATACAAACTGCAGCCACATAGCATGCAGCATCTGAACTACTGTGCCTCCGGGTTAGCAGCATACCAATCAACAACCTGGTTACTGTTTTTCAATGTTTTAAACAAACCAAAGGGGAATTCTACCATACTCATTTCAATAAAAGGTCAGATCCTCGGTCGATGTATGAATTTGATGGAGTTGTTCTGACGTATGTTATCTGAGGCTTCAGACCACTAGCTTGAGCTAGTGTAAATCAGTACAACTCCATTGACTTCAGCAGAACCACTCCAGTTTTCGTTGGCTGAGGATATTGGTCTTTATGTAAATACAGAACACTTGATTTATTTCTTTATTGCACTGGTTTTCCATGTGGAATTAAATTGTTTTAAATTAAAGCTGCTCTGTTACAAGGGTAGAGCAGCAGAGTAATGAATCAGACCCCAATCACCCAAGGGGGATCTGATCAGCTTGTCAGAGAAAGTCTTTTCTTATATGAGTGCTCATTATGGCAAGCTCCCTATGACTACGCTGACAGTGAAATATTCTGTGACACCAGCACACTCTGATCATGAAGTGTCTTAATCTGCCGGAGCACAGCTCCTATGCAGGTGGGATTGGCCACGGTTACCACGGTGTCCTACACCGTTCCCTGAGGCCTCCCCTCTGAGAGTACCAGGTGTGGGAATCCCCATCAACACCTGCACTGCAGGCTGCCAGCATGCTCGTGGAAAACTTAAGTCATGCTTAATTCCAGGAATGCTCTTAAGGATGCCTCTTATCCACAAACCTTGCCATAGCACTTATCTTTCATCCTCCTTGTTTGTTCCAGGTACAATCCTTGTATATACCAACCACACAACTCCATAAAAAGCATGTGCCGGCTGTCTCTGTTGCTCTTATAACTTACTCCAAAGCTTAGTCAAGGTGAAAGCCCCAGCTGGCTCAGCTCCCCAACAGCCACAGCCTGCGATGAGATGTTCTCCAAAATCCCAGGGCTTGGCTGGTTGGCCAGGGGCACTGCCCCTGCATCCACACCTCTGAAGGCTACAACAATATGGGTGCACACCACTTGCTTCCCTGGTGGGATCATGGGGTTATTCCAACTCACATGGCAACTATTTACAAGAAGTGAAAGGCTACTTTGATTGTACTGTCAGGAGTTTGTATCAGTCTGGCAGGGAGACTTCACCTTGGTCCAGAGATTGGTAGTGCTGTCTCCCTGGAGCTTGGAAAAAATGGTTACTACGGATCATGGCACAGCAGGCTGGAATCCACAAGTCACCGTAACTGGAGCTTTTGTGTGGCTAAACAATATTTGTACAGCCTTATATATCCTTGGGAAATACTGTAGACATGTAATGTACCCAGAAGGCATGCTTTCTTGTCCACTATAAACACTGATGATAACTATATGTGTGAGAGGTAATATTCCTCATTGATCTCTATTTTATTAATAAAAAGATCAAAGTAAATAGGCTGCTATTTGTAAAATTGGCATCTTTCTACTTGTAAAAGACAAGCTGCACATCACCAATCACCCAGAGGTGTGATGTCCATTCCCATTCCAGTGGTACGGGAATTCCCAGCTGGATGGTTACAAGGTAATCTATTTTGTATTTTTCAATATGTGCAAGAACAGCAGTAGTTTTTCAAGCTGGGAGACTGCAGAAGACTGGTCACCCCAGAGGAGCCTTGATTAGGGTCTGATGGGTTTGGGTGTGACCCTAATAGACCCAATGTATCCATGAGTGTGTCACTGGGGCATGGCATTTCCCATGGCATTGTGGAGTATGGGTTGCCCGAGCTCAGTTGTCCCAAGCAGGGTTGTTGCTGATGCTGGTCATCCACATTATTGGAGGTAAGGAGCCAGCGAGAGCATTTCTGTTGCATCCCTGCTGGACTGCACTCAGGACACCCAGGAGGACACTCTAAAGAAGGGATAGTGTTGCGGGGACACCATTTGGCTTTAGGGGTATTTGCAGAGGCACTGTGACAGCAAGGTGCGGATGAAACCAGTCTTCTCTCAGTGCAGAGCTTACTTCTCCCCTGCTGAGCCATTTCCCTCCTTATCCACTGCTCTCTTCTTGAGGCGGGCTGAAAGAGCACAGACGCATCTTCCCCCAGCCTTGCTGTTCCGGAGCTGCCATTTGAAGCTGTGCTGTCACTGGCAACCAGCATCACAGCACCTTTTGGGAGGCTTAAATTGATAATGATCAGAAACCAGCTCATGACAAGGAGTTACAAGGTGAGGTTTGTGTCACTCCTGCGACCCATCCGTGTTTGTACAACGTGAGCTGAACTGCAGTTCAGTTCAGCCATACGAGACACATGGCTTAGACAGTAAATGCAGCTGTTGCTTATTTATAGAAGGCAGGTTTTTTTCTTTTAATTGATTTTTAGGTACATTTGATACATGAAAAAAAAAAAGCCTGATGTAGAGTATTTAATATTGTTCATCTTGTGACCTATGATGTTTGCACCTTTAATCTGTATTCAAAATTGCCTCTCCCTATTGATTAGGGGTCCCATCTGTCAGTCACTCTGCTCTGAAAATCCCATTGATTTCAAAGGGATTTGGCCAAGCAGAATGATAGCTCTAAAACCCAATTTTCAGTGGTTGGCGAAAGTTAGATAAAGTTGGATGTTGTGTGATTTCCACTACAAATGATGTGATTCTTACGGTTCTGGCTGGATAAAATAAAGGGTGAAATTAAACTCATGATGAAAATAAGGGAAACAATATCTATCTGTGACCCTGTAACTAAAGCAGAGAGTCCTCTGTAGTCACCTATTATGGTATATGTGCTTGGTCTAGGAGAATACTTTTTCTATGTCATAGGAGCCTTAGGCTGAATACTTGATAACTAACTCAGGGTGACAGTTCAGGGAACCTCTGAGTGTGCAAAGACCTCAGAGTTCAATGTTTCTGAGCACTTGCTTGGTTCTTCCTCTCTTTCCTCAAAGTAAAAGATTTAATACCAGAGTGTTTTATTATTGCTACATTATTTTTTTTTTAAGTTAACAGCTCAGACTGAAAACCACAGTTGTCATGGAACAATCTCCTCAAAGTTTTATTAACAAAAAGACCAGCACAGAACACCTCACAGGTACAATTTCAATATATATCACTATGGAGTAATTAAATTTTTCTAACACAGCATCTCTTTTATTTGAGTGCTTTTTTTTTTTTTTTTCCCAGTTAAACAATCTTGGCTTAAATGTATATTAGTCCTGAGAGTTCCCCTCGTACTTGCCATTATTGTGCCAAGGGCTGAGAAAGTGTCTTATAGAGAAATGCATCTGGCATTGATCTGCGTTAGGTTGTTTTTTTAGCCAGTGGTAATTTAATGACAAGCCTTTTAGAGAGATGATGAATGCAATGTAAAGTCTTTGAACATTAATTTTTTTGTGTGGAACCCAATTAGCAAACCTAAACTACTGCTATTCAAACACTGTGGAAAGATAACA
The DNA here is from genome assembly GCA_013389945.1 of Fregata magnificens. Taxonomy (NCBI): domain Eukaryota; kingdom Metazoa; phylum Chordata; class Aves; order Suliformes; family Fregatidae; genus Fregata; species Fregata magnificens. The sequence continues at coordinate 169,599 of WAAD01029600.1, forward strand.
CCAGTCACAAATGTTAACTATCTGTTTTGCTTTTCTTTGCTTACTCATGCATTTATTCAACACTTGCTATAGCATTTTATCTAAAATTAGGTCCAAAGTAATTTCGGCAGCCATACCTTATGTGAGAGATTCTGTAGAAGACTTTAAATCATAGTGACAGCCATTAGAAACTGCTTAAAGGAAAACATTTCTGAACAATTTTAGGCCTAACAATGGAACTTTTTAAAAGATTAAAAAAACCCCACCTTGTGTATGGATATTTGAATGGTCCTTACTTTCAGGAAATTACAGCGTATAAAAGCTGAAAGCCCTGTATAGCTCCTGCATTGTATATAGTACCCTTGCTTGCACTTTAAGTAAAACTGAACTTGTCAGCAGATAATTTAAGCTATTCGGAGTTTCCCAAACCTTGACCTCTTCAACTCTGAGTTCAGTACTACTCAGAAATAATTCAGTAGCTAAGGACATGATGCACAGCTTACTCTGTGCTTAGGTTTTAGCTTTAGAAACATCAGTCTTTTCAGCACCCTCTATATACGCTTGGAAAGGCAGGCTTCTCTGGGGTGACCTTAAGTACCTCAGTTAGCAAGTACTGGTTGAAGGAGCACAAATTCTGAGGGAGAAAATTAGACTTTTCAGTCTGTTTCAGCATCAAAGTACTCTGAGCTAGAAGTGCAGGACTCTGGCCAGAGCAACCGAGCAAATAGGAAGTTTCATATTTGCTCTTATGGCAGCCTTTCTCCCCATTTTGGCCATTCATGTCACTTTTTCTCTGCCTACCCTCACCTGCAGGAGGTGGTGTGCTGTGAAAGCAAAATTTCTGGGGATGGTGGTTGCACATCATGGCTGCTGGCGGGGTATTATACCTCCAGTGCATCCCTCCAGTTCCATTTTAATGCAGCCTGACAATTATGTCAGGGATCTTCATTTCTGCTCCATGTATTGTTTGCATATATTTTGAGTCTCTTGAATTCTTTTATTGCAGTTATAATAAAATAATTATAATTCATTTTTAATGTCTTTGATTTTATACTATTTGTTAAAAAATGACTATGTTGCAGACAATTAGAAAAAAACCCTACTTATTATATTTTTGTGACATTTTAATATTACAAACATAATTTCCATATAAACCTTATTAAGAGAGAGGAATCCAAGTTGAAATTTGAAAGCAATTCTGCTCTCTCTTCAGAGGTATTAATCTGCTTTCCTAATTCTGGTCTGGTGAACAAGAAAGGCACAGACTAGAAGTACTGCACAAGGCCAGGTCACCCATCAGGCTACACATCAGTATAACCACCATCACACAAGAAGATGATGCAGTCAGAAAAGGTTCTCAGGGAGTGATAACTGAGGTCTGTGAGTCTAAGCTTGTTTTGATAAATAAACTTGTGTGTAAGTGAGAGTGGACCTTGTGAGGCAGGGAGAAATCTTGGTGTCCCAGCCTGCCAGGCTGCAGGACTTCTTCAAATCAAAATGCTTGGAGCTTCTTAAGGGGCACATGATCTCACAACTCCCCCTTCCAGAGGAAAGAAATACAGATATAATACATATACAGTGTATATATAATACATAATACAATATGTACGTGTATTTTCAGCCACTCTCTGAGTTGGTACCTTATATCTTTGAGATCTCTGTGGCGCTGCATGTATTTAAGTCTCTACAGAGCTGTGCTCGGTCCCTGCATTGCTCTGCTTAGACCTTTCCCTTGGTACCACCTAGTCCACATGCTACTCTTTTGTCTGAACTTCTTCACCTTGGCTCTGTTCCTCCTGTTTTGCTCTTGCATCAGGTACCGGTGTCTAACCACTTTAAGAAAAAGGGGCGGCCTCATGGGAAGAAATTCCACATTTTAGGTGTATGAATGCACATCGTCAGACGTCTGTGTCATGACACATTTAACCTAATGGACCTTTCTGTTTGTTGTTTTCATCATGCTTAAAAGGAATTCACCATATTCCTACTTTCAATAGCACTGGTCTAAATTTTTCCTTTCCTTTTCTAAATAACAACTGGCCATTGAGAATGTAGATTCAAGAGGTACTATCTTATAACTTACCAGGACCAAGTGCAGATCTGAGCTAGTAGAGCAGGCTTTTAAGAATCCTTTAAATAATTTTGATAGGTTTTTTTCCATTTGTCTGTGTCTGTCTTGGACCTGAAAAAATATACCTAAAATAATAAACCATTGCAAAGTGTTAAAACTCATTCCTTATATGTCATTACTGTGGCTCATGTGTCGTATCTTGCAAATATTGATTTGTACGTGAAATCAAATTTGTAATTGTTGTGGTTTTTATTCTTTATCCTTCTGCTAAGTGGGAATCATAATCCAAAATCAATACGTATTTTCCAGCACATAGAAAAACCTCTATGTGAACTGTGGACCATTTATAAAGTTTCCTTGTTCTTATATGCAATATGTATAACATTTTTGAGTCTCACTCTGATGTGAATGCCATTTTTTAAAAGTGTCAGTGTTATGTTAACATTTTATTTATATAACTTCTCAACTTGCTAAGAATATGGTTTTTCCTTTGTGTGATGTATTGAAGCCTACCTGAAAGCATGAATCACTTGAGAACTCGACTATGTCTGCCCAGCTCTTACTCATTATTAGATGATTATGGTATGTCCTGGGAAAATAAACCAAGCACAAATAATTATTAGGGGGGAGCCTTATCCAGAACCTCTGAACTACATCTGCCCACCTTTAATGGTTTAGGTGTGCATGGGGAAGAAACCTAGAAACACAAAGGTATTCTTAAGAGTGCTACATCCTTGTAATACATTTAGGGTGGGATATCAGAAGGTGAGAGAAACCCATGTACAAACAGCTCGCTGGCTTTAAATATGGAGAAAGTCAAAGGTATTTGTCCTGGGTTGACAGACCAGCAAGGCCTTTAGAAAGTTAATCTGACCATCTAAGTTGGAAAGCAATAAAGAGATAAAGCTCCTTGATAGGAAGACCTCCCCAGGAGCCCAGCACACTGCAGAAGGCTGAGCCCAAGGTGGAAGCACTGTGTGAAAACCAGGACAGCAGACAGGGCTTGCGCACTTCGTCAGCTGTGGCAGTCCTGCTGCCCCGAGGCTGCCGTGACGCTCAAGCTGGACCCAAGGCTGTGGCTGGTGGGGGTATGTCTGTAGGGCGTGTGCATGAGTGTGTGTGTTGTAGAACAGAAATTGCTACCCACCCACTATACTCTTCCTGGTTAGTACATAGATATTAAATTTTATGGGACGGAGTGCTGTAGCTTTGTCCTTATGGCTACCCCACCCCTAAATTCTGCTGTGACACCTTTGCTGTTCTGTAGTTTCACTTAGTCCTACTTTTTCTTTGTCATTTTTACTTTCCGTCTTCTCAGCCTTCTGCCTCTGCACTATAACCTCTCTCAGTGAGATTTAGGATCTGACACACTTTCAGCTCTGCAATATGTGCTCCATCTCCTGCAACAATTCAAACTGCCTTTTCAAGATTTTGCGTTGCTTTTATTTTCCCTCAATAGAAAGAATTCCTCTTGTGACTTACCTGAACACTTCCTTTCCACACCTGTAAATAAGACTATGCTTTAACTTCAAAATCTTTTCTTGTGTTTTCAGATATCACATTAACTTGTCTATGATCAATGGATGTATATGGAACGAGGACTACTCTAATTTTCAGAATAACCAAAGGGTGTTGTTGAAACATGCACTATTCTCACAAATTATTCTTCTTTTTTTAAATCTCCTTTTTTCTTAGGTAGTTTCAGTCCTTTTATGTCAAATTTTAGCTTCACTTGAATATAGTTGTTCTGCTAAAAGGCTGAGCACCACTAAAGTCTGTACTTTCTTCTGTTATGCTTCTTGCTCTCTTATTCTGATTAGGTTTTGTATTGTCATCTTTTTAGTTTTCTGATTTGTTCTGGTCATTTCTATGGTCTGAAACATACCTGTAAGAATTTTTTTCCCCTCTAACATTATAATCTAATCTGGTTGTTATGCAGCCTGGCATCATCATATTCTTTTTCTAAATCTAATCCAAGATGGAAATCTAATGTTCTTTTTTTTCTTAGTTGTGCATTTCTTACAGGTTTTGACAGGTTTCTGGTACCTGTTACAGTCTAATCTCAGGTTAAGGGTTCGTCAAAGCTTTCAGAACGGTCTAGTTGTCCCAACACTCTCAAATATGTACTACATGAAACCACTTCTTGGATTACAATGCTTGTTAAATTTCAGTAACATAATATGTTAACTAGCTTGCTCTTTCTCATTTAACTGTTGATTCTTAAATTAATCTCATACTCTGCAATATTAAAAGGAGAAAACCTGCCTTATTCCATTTTTCTTTTCAGGGTTTCCCCTTGGCTTCACAAAGACACAATTATCTTGCTTGAACCTTTTCAGTCAACTGCTGTACTCCTGGAGAGTTTCAGCCTCTTTAGATTTTTAAATTCATGCTCCATGTTGTCCAATTATTCCTCTTCTATTCCACTGTTTCTCAAGTCACTCTTCTTTTTCAACCTTCACTCCTGATACCATGCTGTAATTATAGACAGTGACTGGAGAGAACTCTGTCTCAGACATTATACGCTGATGAGTTTGTAATGTAATAATTCTACTTGATGGATCTCGGTCAAATATCAAGTGTCCCAAAACTACCAAAGATTTCTCCAGCATCTAGATCTGATTTAATAACTTAGGTTAATTTTTACAGTTTTCTCACAACCTTTTAAAATTATCTACAATGTTTACTAAGCAAATCCAATAAATGTCTAATGCAGTTACAGTTAATTGGTAGGAGCTGATAACACGGACTCACTGTTTTCTTTTAATGTCATATCTGCAGGCGGTGGTACAGCTGCCTCCCTTTAATCCTATTCTGTTAAGCCTGCTGGGAAAAGCCACCCAGCTCCAGAGAGACTTTGTTTCAATGCCCTCCTTGTCTGAGGATTTTCGGACTTTTGTCTTCTGACGCTGAGGAGAATGCTGACAAGATCAGCCCCATTTATCTTGGCCTCAGCATCATTATAAGAGAGAAATCTAGAGTTTAGTTAGGGAGACTGCAAAATCACGTTCACCTTTCTCTACAGATGCGCACTTCACCGGTTAGTATCAAGAGATGCTGATGATGTAAGACATACTTGATATATACAGCAGTATTAGCAGACAAAGGTATGAAGTATGAGGAAGGGTATTTTTGCAGTCTCTTATGGTAAGAAGCTGTTGCTTAAATTGATCAGGTACCATGTCTTCCGTTGGAATGGTTGCACAAATATTTGCTGTTCACTAGAAAGAATTTAGTTTGAAGAAAATAACTCTAAATGAGCAACTTTGTCCTACCTACTTTGAAGGCAGGATTTTTCTTAGCTATGTGCTTAAAACCAGCCTAATTTACATTCTTAATTTAGATGTAGGAAATAATTTTTAAAAAATGAAAACCAGTGTGGTTTAAAGAGTTATCATCTTTTTTAATTCAAAACTTCCAAACAAAGGTAACTCACATATAGCCAGATTCATGGTGCTGAAAGTACCAAAACATTCTTCCGTACATGAGTTTTGCAAGAAACAGTGTAATAATTATCCTATAATTGCTAGATAACTAAACATTTATGTGTATGTAATTATATTGTAATTTTTAGCTACAGATGTCTATATACAGAATCTAGAGTGATATTATACACAATTAGATAATTTATTCTACAATTACCTCATAGATTTATATAGCCAGTGATGTGCCAGCATAGAAATTACCAAATAATATGGATGTTTTAAAAAAAAACCCTAGAAAATTATATAACGGCCAAGAAGGATAGAAATGGCCTTTGAAACTTAAGTTGAACTTTTCCTTTACCTTTGCAAACTGTTTTTTTCTCAAAAATTTGTTTTCTGAAAATGTTGAAATATAAGTGGAAAGAACACTAAAGTAACAAGGGAGTCCATATAAAGAAACAACAAAATATACACATATTGACCTGGCGATACAGAAAGGAGAATATGAGAACTGAATAGAGCAAGCTCTATTAGGCTATGTAATTTTTCCCCAGTGAGCACATACTGCATTTAAAATTAAATTTATCTGGGGAAGTAGAAACTTTCCTGTAGGCAACAATTTTAAGTGTTATATGGAAGAACCAGACAAATGAATAGATTTTTTCCATCTTCAAATTATGTAGGACATTTTTATCCCTCATACAGCCCTGTATCAGAGAGCACATTAGGACTGTGATTTTGTGAACATTAGTTTGTGAAGTTCGAATTCTTGATTACATTTGGTAAAATTATATCCTCCTGGGGAAAAAAAAAAATCTACTCAAGAAATAGTTTTGCAGTGTTACATACTTAATTAGGAGGGGCAGTAATAGCAATATTAGCAATTCTTTCCTTTCCTTTGAGAAGAAACGTGAGGGGGTGAGTACACAAACTCTGCAGTCCTGTCGTCATCAGCTTAACTCACTAGTTATCCTCTGCAGGGAAGTAGAAATTCTCTACTGTTGTATTTTCTCTGTGGTTTCTTGCATTTCCTCTAGCTTGTCTGGTTTGCACCCCAACCAAGCTGACTATGAAACCTAGGGACTGACCGTAGGAAAAGCAGTCTTACTGTCTGGACTTAATTTCCTGCTAAGGGTAGTAAAGAATAAGGCTCCACTGTTGTTTTGCTTTTGTACACAGTTTTCACATTGTTCTGCCGTCTTCCCTCTTGCTGCTGGCATCCTCCTTATTGGGGTTTTCAAGGATCTTTTTTTTCTTCAGGAAAGTAGAGAGGAAAAAGACTCCCTCTTCTCAATGTGGCAAAAAGCGACAAAATTCTTGCAAGTTAATGTCCAAAAAGGAAATAATTCCTACCCACCTGACTCTTCAACTCATGCTAATATCAGAGGGTTTGAAGCTTGAAGTATTACATTCAGTTTAAACTGGGACTTTTCCTTCAGGGAAAGTCACAGTTGATTGAAAACAACAGCACAATTTAAAATGCCAAAGTAAAGGCCTTTTGCTTTCATTTTCAGATACACTTTTGAGGAAAGTGAATTTGATTTAGAAAAATATTTTTTTAAACTTATTACAGTTTATAAGTTTGCAGTCATCTTTGCATTGCAATGTTTTCCTTCAGCTTTCTAAAATCAGTTTGAATGTTAAAAAAATAACGTGCTCTAGACTTAAAAATGTCTAATGTGAAGTAGTTTCAAATGAAAGTACAAAAACACCAGGGATAAACTAGATTTGTTTCTAACTCTGACAGCTGGAAAACAATGTACAGCCAATGTAAAATGCTTTCAAGAAGTAAGTAAAAGAAAACAGACCTCTGAGCTGGTTAAAACAAGGGAGCTACAATTCCTTAGCTCGGCTCTCAATTTCACACTTTTCTATATATTTTCTTTTCATTAATGCCCATGTTGTTCAAGTTCAGCCTGATTTGTGGGAAGTTTCCATCGGTAGGTACTGTGTGTAATGGATGAGATGGTGAGCAGTGTTGTCACTTCAGAAAATGATGGATTAAGGGACAGAGGGTAGGGATCTGGAAGATATTAAATAGATCAGTTAGACAAGTTCTTCTCCCCTTAATCAGCAGTATTTATACCGAAAACAAAGGGAGTTTTGTGACAGTGGGTCTGAGGTTAGATGGTCTGGCCAAAGCCATACCCTATCTAAGCGCATCCTTTAAGGCTCTTCATTAGCTGGAGGAAGTTCAGAGCTTTTTCTCTACTGTTTCTTTCTGTCAGCAAATACGGAACAATGACCCTTGATTTAAATAGATAGTATATCTTGATTTAAAGAGATGACAATCTGCTAAAAGGCAAAATTTTGAAGTATAATTAGGCAATACCAGCCAAGAAAATTCTCCCCAGGGACAAGATGTAAGTTAGAAGCAGCTGATGACCGAAGATACTGTAAAGAGATAGCTGTTTATTTTCTCCTAGAAATCAATCTATGATTGGATTAGTGTCACACTCATACAGAGAGACAGACTATTATTTTATCATTGTTATTAATGAGTAGCATTCTTTATATTTTAATATCTTGCTCTAATTATTTTAAGAAAATTAAGACCATGCATTGGCCAGTCAGATTACTTACCTTATCTCTCGTCAGCCTCTGCATCTCAGAAGATAAGGACAGAATCATGTGGTTACAGTGGTTATTTCTGAGTCAGAGGCAGGGTGTAAGGAAAAAGTAGGCATCTAATCTTTATAGCTAGAAAAGTTAAGCTGGATAAAATCACTTCTTTTTTTTTTTTCCTCATGCTCAAAGGCTCAGTCTGGCTTTAAAGCTGTTTGTATTAAGACTGAAATATTTCACTAGTCTGTGCTACTGTCTTGTCCTCAAAAAGCTGCATGCGGCTGCCTTTTGCTGCCTCTGTTGGTTCTAACCCACCATCTCACAAGAGCTGTATAGGCTGGTGAGGTCCACAAACCAAAAATATTCCCTATCAGACCAAAAGGTAAAGGTGCTCTCTCTGAGCAAAAAGACATTGGATTTCAAGTTAGAGAGAAATTCTACTGTATATGGGAGGAAAATCTGCACTGCTACTTTGGAAAAACTCTACTGGCAGTTCAGTCCTCAATTTCCAAGAAATCAGAACTCCACTTTAAGGCTTTAAAGTGAGTCTTTCACATTAGGGGCTGCTGGTATTTCCTCTTATCTCCCCAAATTCAGATTTGGCTCTGATGAATATTTCAGTGATGCAGAGAAAAGATAGCATTTTCATGCCATACAAAGGTAGGCAGGGTTGGCTGAAGGTATAGGCAAAACAGGGAGTTGCCCAGGGTGGGCAGCATTCTGGGGGTGGCAGTATAGCCACAGCCCATTTCTTGGCCATTTCTGATGGACCTCTGGAAATCATGCATATAGTAGATGCTGCCATTTGAAGAGGGTTTCTGCTGTTTGGAATAGCTGTGTGGCTGCAATGGAACGGAGGGATATCCCAGAAGCAATATATTTTGCTCCTGCTTCTCCCTTTGCACCTCTACAGCACAAGAGCAGTACCCCAGCCCTTGTAGGTGTCTTCCCTCTGCCTTTTCCTATGGTGGGCTCAGGCCCAGTCCTTCATTCTTGAAGCAACAAGACTGAGGATCTCTCAGGAGTTTCTGAGCTCAGGTTTGAAAATAATTGGAATGTAAAGAGTAACCCTGTAGGGATAAAACCCAAGTCTTGTCTACAGAGATAGCTCAACAGATCAAGAAAGCTATTCAGACACAGCAAAAACAACAGTCATTTTTGAAATATCATATTTTTATATAGAAATCAGAGAAAACTCCAAACTGCAACAAGGGACCCAGGCCTTTATGTGAAATTTTCTGAACTTCTATGCTGTTTGGTGGCTGAATTTTTATATAGTTCACAATCAGCAGACAGAGAGTGGTGACATTCGGACATAAAGACATAGACTGGATACAGACCAACCCAAAATGCAGAACATTTAATTAGAAAAGAAATTCCCACAAGATAGTTTAAAATCATATTTGCTTAAGATTTCGATACCGACTTGAACTGATTGTGACTATGTAGCTGCCCAGAGCTTGCTGCCAAAATGGTTTAGTTTCAGACTAGAAGGGAACATTTCTGGGTAAAAAGAAAAAGCAATTTTATTACATACTGTTGAACTGTTACAGCCAGACTGAATGTTGATTAATCATCAAAAATATTTTTTTTTCTGTCCCTCCAGTAAAACTATTTTTTTCAGCATGTTACAGGTGGCAGAGAGATGGAGGATCAGCCTCCTGGATGGAGTGACCATAGACGTTGACAGGTTCACATTTCTTCGCTGGCATGACAAAATCAATATGTCATTTCCAATTCTTAAATATGACCCAGAAAAAGCTATGTATTATCAAGAAACTTCCAGATGCAGAGGAAAGTAAATAAAACAATCCTACCGTATTTCACTATCCATAACCTCTATGGGCATGTCAGGGAGTATCCACGCAGCACCAGCGCACTGCCACGCAGCGAGATGGCTCTGCTACCTCTGAATAACACTGTCAAGTACTGGCAACAGTGTAATGCGACATGGCAGCTTGGCTCATTAACTGTGTGGAGAAGCTGGGTATGTTTGCAGCAGTACACTGTCTTACTATTGTCTGTCTGCTGCCTAGGGTACCCAAGCTAGCTCATTCAGACACCTTTTAAAACCTCCATGCCCATCGAAGACAGTAAGCATTATCAGCGCTAATTACTTACACTTGGGTGAAGCTCCCTGTAAACATCTGTGAAGTTACATCATTATCCTCCTTCAAATCCCTCATTACAGCTCTTCTTTGCCATGATGCCTACAAAAAACTTGTCAACAGTTAACCTCTGGGTGTGTTGAGATAACTGCTTGTCATGCTGGCTCGGGCATCTCACTGGCTCCTTGCACTTCCCCTCTGCCTCTGCATCCCTCTCTTGGCTTGTGTTAGGACTCAAGGTCTGTGGGACTGAGAACCACCTTTTGGTTTGATGCCCACTGCTTGGTTCACTGAATTAAACCCCCACAGGAGAAGACTCTTCTGAGTTTGCTGAAAAATTGGAGACCTATAGGCGAGTGCCAGAAGAATGGTTCACAGATTAGAGAGGATGCCTTAGAGAACTCACTCTGCTTAGTTAACCAAGAAAATGACTGAGAGACAACATAACTAGTGTAAATAAGGTCCCTTCAGGGGGGAAGAATATACAAAGCACTCTTTAATCTAGTAGAGAAAGACAGAAACAAGAAATGATGGTTAGCAGTTAAAAAACAAATTCATATTAGGAATAAGCTACTCATTTTTAACAGTCCAGGTGGTTAACCAGTGGAACAAAGTGGTGAAGAGATGAAGAGCCACTGTCTCTTGGTATCAGGAGAGGAATGCTGCTCAGAATTGTCTGCACTACCCAGCACAGGTCATGCATTGCCAGACTCCACTGGAATACAACAGCTACTGATATGTAGGAGGTCAGTCCAAATCTTCTCTGGTCCCTTCTAGCTTTATGAGTCTGCAAAAAGTGGATAAAAATGCTGTGAGGACTTCAGAGATGCTAGATTCACCTAAATGGCTTGTCCAATCCATGAGTGGAAAGACAAATGATACGTCTGTCTGCAGTTTTGCTTACCTATTTAAAATTGCTGGTTTTGCTTTCTTTCTGATTTCAGGTGAAATATTGGCTGCATAATATAACCAACATACCAGCAACGAGGAGTGAGTAAGGTAAGAAAAATAGCTTATTAGTTTCCAAGGGAAAACACACAACAAGTCCATATACCCAATGTTGCTCTAAATTATTTATAGCATCTATTAGTAGAGCAGAGGAAGCTTTATAAAGTGCAAATGAACCAATTGATATGATTTTTATATGTGAAAGAAAATCCCTACAAGAGTAGTCAAATTCTAAATTTCAACAGTTTATAGTCAGGTTAGTAGAATAGTTTGCACCAGCCTCCCTAAGCAGATTTTTTTATCTTTATGTTTAAACAAACTTGAAGTAAAAATCTTTCAGAAGGCTTTTTTTTGTCCATTGCTCATGTTGCTTATAGCTAGTGCCAGTTTATTGCTTTAAATAGTCAATACCACAGATATTTAAAAAGCCCAATTTATGTGCAGAGGACATCTTACCATGTTCTTCACGCAGTTAGCCCTGGATTGTGTGAAAGCTTAGATCGCATCACTGAACTATTTAATAAAGCAGTGACCTTACCAGTGGCATACATTTACACTAAATGTTCAGAATTACAGGCTCTACAAAGGTAATGAGAAAACGGTTACTCCAGCTTACGCACTGAATTCTCCAGGGACTTCTATGTGCAGCAGTGATATTGCAGATGGGTAATTTCCACATTTCTCCTTTGGAGCTTCTAATAAAACCAAGGTTGAAAAACAGTGCTTCAAGTGAAGAAAATATTTGTGAAATTTATTTGGTTTTACTGAAGAGTCAAACACATCCCTTCTTACATTCTTGAAAGAAGCTTGTTCAGATGCAGGCAAATTGTGGCAAAATAAAACAACGTATATTTAAGCCACATGCTTGGTGAAAAACGCTGATGTAATACTGTATTTCAGTGATTCTGAATACCTTTTCTCACCCATTCTTTACTGTGAAGGAAGGAAGAAAACATGTCCAGGTCAACAGTACTCCATTTTTTTTGTGGATGAGTGATGCTTTGTCAATGAAGCACAGACATGAACAGGAATTTAAGAACAAAGTGGTGAGATGGAGACTAACAGGAATAAGACTTCGACAAAATGAAGTCAATCCTGACATTAGTTACTAGATTAAAAATGTCAACTCCATTTTCTCTGAGTTATATCAGGCTTGAGTTTCACTTAACTAGGCAGAGCTCTCCTCACCTCTGTTTCCAATCAGACTAATGTATAGTAATTGCTACTGTTATTTTGCTTCTCCACTAGAAAATATATAACTTGAATCAGGCTGTAGTAGAACTGTAGATAAATGATAAAAATACTGGGCACATTTAGGCAAATTAATTGTAGAAAAGTAATGGATTATAGATTATAAAATAAAATGGGACTCTCAGCATGTAAAGTTTTTTTTTTAATGCTTAATTTATTACTTCTTGCTGTTCAAGCAGAAGGCATAGTAATTTCCCTATAAACATGCTGATCAATATTTAGATAAAGCACTGAATACAGTTTTATCAAACTTTATAGGGCTATAAAATGGGTTTGAATAAAAAGATGAGAAATGAAAATAGTAAACAAGAACTGTCACAATAATTACTTACAGGCAGAAGACTGCTTCCTTCTATACTCCCCAAACTAATAAAAGGCGCTTTTGCATGGAATAGAGAGTAGGGTTCGTACTGATTTATCTACTGTTATTTTCATTTGTCATCACAATTAAGGCTTTTGGTTAAGCCAGCTCTGCTTTAGATAACAACAAATGGTGATAGGCCCCAAAAGATTGATTTCCTGGAAGTGGTTTACCTAAGCCTTTGCCTGATTGATCTGCCCACAGATCTGCCTGTGGCTCTCTGCTTTTCTTCCTGCCCAGGGTTCTTGTAGATGAGTTGAGAACTACCCAATACCTGGGTCCCTTCGAATTCTGCTTATAGTGTTTTCACCAGAAAGGAGGGAGTCTGGGAAGAAGCGAAGAAAGCAGAGGCACCCTGTAGCTAGTGAAATAATTTTTTTTCTGGATCCTCCCAAAACAACACAGATTTAAGGCAATCTGTTGCTCTGGAATATCAAAGATCCTGGTTTTCTGCAGGGACTGGAAATTGACTACAAAAGACATGCCAATAAGCAAATAGTGCAGGTTTTTCCTATAGTGCAGGTTTTTCCTTTCTAGATTTTACTGCTATGGACTTTACTATCTGAAAACAATTTTTGCACCTCCTTGAAAGAGTTCTGCCTTTGTATTAAATATAATCCAAATATTTAAAGTTATAGGAGACATTCTAAAGCTTTTCTAGTGCTGACTGCCTCTTTAGGGACTTTATTTATTGTGCAGCTGCATGTGTGATTAAGTTATCTCCCTTTATGTTGACAGTTTTGTTCTTCTTCTCTGATAAAATTTTCCTTCCTCCGAAAGATTCCTGTCAGGAACTTTCCTCCTTCCAAGTGATTCTTCTATAACAGGAGGGAATAATATTGGACACAGCTGAATACAAGGAACTTTATTTGATGTTTAGAAAGGGATTCAGAAAATGATTGTTAACCTTTGGAAGTTTTAAACCTTTGACATTTGAAAAGTCAGATTGTACTCGCCTAAGAAGCAAACCAAATCTTATGGACGGATAGGTAATGCAAAGCAAATCACAGGCTTGGAGTAAGACTGATAAAGGAGAAAACATAGACTTAAAAGCAGGCTATGTGGTGTTGATAAAGCAATTGCTGAATTATCAATTCATCTCCAGCTGTTACTTTAAAAGCAAATCTTTTAAGTAAGATGGGGTCAAATTCTAATCCTTCCTCCCCAAATCTAAGCAATTCCCATTGAAATCACCTCTCCCCATATCTGACAGAATTTGGCACTTTCTTTTCAAGTGAAGCTGGGAATCCTACTTCACTGAAGGCAGGGATTCCTGTTTAGAAAATAGGAATCTTTATCTTCCTTTCAACCAGTAATAGCTATAGGTAGCTCTCCCTGATGTACCAGAACACAGCATGAAATCCATTACCTGTGTTAATATTGCTGTTTTTAAGCCTACTAGCATTTCAGCAGCAAAGTCTATACCATCCAGACTTAGGAGGTATTTTTATTAAATTTATTCTAGGCAAAACCATGAGCATTTCATTGTAATCCAGGAATATTGCCCTGTCTCTTTTAAATAACATATATATACACACACATGTACATGTATGTATAAAATGAGCATAAATTGAAATACATTGTGGTGAGTTGACCCTGGCTGGACGCCTGGTGCCCACCAAAGACGCTCGATCACTCTCCCTCCTCACCTGGACAGGGGAGAGAAAATACAACAAAAGGCTTGTGGATCAAGATAAGGACAGGGAGATCACTCAGCAGTTACCATCACAGGCAAAACAGACTCGACTTGGGGAAATTAGTTTAATTTATTACCAAAGTCAGATTAGAGTAATGAGAAATAAAATGAAATCTTAAAAACACCTTCCACCCACCCCTCCCTTCTTCCCGGGCTCAGCTTCACTCCCAAATTCTCTACCTCTTCTCCTCCAGCGGTACAGGGGGATGGGGAACGGGGGTTGCAGTCAGTTCATCACACGTTGTCTCTGCCACTCCTTCCTCCTCAGGGGGAGGACTCCTCACACTCTTCCCCTGCTCCAGCATGGGGTACCTCCCACGGGAGACAGTCCTCCACAAGCTTCTGCAACGTGCATCCTCCCCACAGGCTGCAATTCCTCACGAACTGCTCCAGCATGGGGTCCTTTCCACAGGGTGCAGTCCTTCAGGAACAGACTGCTCCAGCCTGGGTCCCCCACGGGGTCACAAGTCCTGCCAGAAATCCTGCTCCAGAGTGGGCTCCTCTCTCCACAGGTCCACAGGTCCTGCCCAGAGCCTGCTCCAGCGCAGGCTTCCCACAGGGTCACAGCCTCCTTTGGGCACATCCACCTGCTCTGGCGTGGGGCCCTCCACGGGCTGCAGGTGGATATCTGCTCCACCATGGACCTCCACGGGCTGCAGGAGGACAGCCTGCCTCACCATGGTCTTCACCATGGGCTGCAGGGGAATCTCTGCTCCAGTGCCTGGAGCACCTGCTCCCCCTCCTTCTTCACTGACCTGGGTGTTTCTCTCACATATTCTGAATCCTCTCTTCGGCTGCAGTTGCACAGTTTTTTTTCCCCCCTTCTTAAATATGTTATCACAGAGGTGCTACCGCCGCCGCTGATGGGCTCAGCCTTGGCCAGCAGCGGGACTGTCTTGGAGCTGGCTGGCATTGGCTCTGTCAGACATAGGGGAAGTTTCTAGGAGCTTCTCACAGAAGCCACCCCTGTAGCTCCCCCGTTACCAAAACTTTGCCATGCAAAGCCAATACATGCATGGACATGCACATTTTTTTTTTATTTCACAGCTTATCTTTCATAATTGAAATAATTTCAAAACTCTACTAGTCTTGACTCAAGTTTGTCTTCACTTCTTTGGGTATCATCTGCTTCATTTGTGTTCTTCATAAGTTGTCATTTTATATAGACAGATATTCAATTTAAATGACTGACATCTCTCTATGTCCTCACTGTAGTGCTTGACTGGCACAGATTGCACTACTGATAATATCTGCATACAGAATATTAAGTATGAGGAAACAAAGGAAACAGCAACTACATGAATCGGAGAAAATGTACCCGCAAAATAACAGAACCATAAAGTTAGTTAAAAAGGAATCATAACTTCACAACAAATGCAAAACCAATAGGGTCCATTTTAAAATGGGCATGAGAGTGAAATCAAATAAACAAGCCACGTAAAGGATCGGCCTGTCTGCAGAGGGAATTGAAGCACTGCAGGAAGGTAGAGTATTTTGAAAAGAAATTACTGAGTTAAATTATAGAAATGTGCAAACATTTCTGGGTAAGAGGCAAGACAAAAAATGACTGTTTGTTGTGCATGATTTCAAATATGCATGCATCCGGTCCTGGGACTGCAGATAGAAATGTGTTACCGTGATCACCTGTGAAGCTGTATTTGTCATGGGAATCCTCACCTCATCCTTCCACTATGCAGATGAGTGTGGATTTGAAGGAGAGGAGAGAAAATAAAACCAATCCTTCCTTTAAGGGGGGTACCATCTGTACCCATTTCTAGCTGGAAACTAGTCCATCCGGCTGTGTCACGGTTCTGCATGGAGGCATTGCTGGATTTCATCATTGCTGTGTCTGAGGTGTTATGCAAACACTAAATTAAAGAAAAAATAAGTCAAAGAGATCATGTTGTAGCATGCTCATCGCATAAATGACTGAAGAAATATGAAATGCTTAAAGTGAAGTGTACCAAACATTACAAATGCTTGAGCACTGCCAGTGTGCTCCATAACCAGTATGACAAATCGTGTTGACAAGAAATTGCTAACACTCCTCTTCCAGGCCTTAAGTGCTACAAAAATCACCTAAGAAAGCCCTCCTCTTACCAAAAAAGGGTTTTGGTAATTTTTTTCATCCTGTATCTGAGACTCATACAGCACTTACACTACAGATTTTTCCATTTACAGTATCTGCAGCAAAAGGACAGCTAAATCAACAAACTGATTTTCACAGTTATTGTTACTTCTTATTTCATTTACTTGGTGGCTTTCACACTTGTAATTTCAAGAACTACAAGACGGAAGAAATTGCAGTTATACGATGAATGTTTGAGCTGGACATTAGTAAGTGGTAGTATTGTGTTCATACGTCTTTGACATCTCTCATTGTTACTGCAATCACAGAGACAAATGCAGACTTTTCCTGCAGTAATAAGCCAATCATGGCTCTTTGACTTAATAATGAAAACACCATGCAATAGGAAAATTGCTAACATTTTCCATAAAAATAAATGGAAATGAGAAAATTTGATGTCATCTATCACTGGCTTTTTAGAATGAATAGCTCTATTTGACGTATTTTTAATGTGGTTCTACTAAACTTAAAATATCCAAACATTGTTTTATTATTTTTATGTTTACATTGCTTCATGTATATTAGGGATGCAGTGTGTGGTTTGCTGGAAATTCAACTTCTGCGAAACAAGCCCCTCTGCAGCTCAGCTCGCAAGGTTCATTGTAATGGTGTGGATTCATGCCATTCCTCCTGTTAATGATATTGTACATAGCAAAGCTTTGAAATCACTGAATGACGTTCCTAGGTGGGAAATCATGCCACCAGTCCAGGGAGGAATTTGCAGTACACCATGCTCAGGAACCAAAGCAGTTGCTGAAACCATATGGTAATGTTCAGAACTAGAGCACAGTATAGTTTTGTTCAGAGCACAGAGACAATGCGGTAGCATTTCTGAGAAGAGGCTTAAAGGTAGAGCTGGGAAAATGATGGGTTTTTTTAGTTGGGGTTTTTTTGTTGTTGGTTTGTCTGTTGTTGTTTCTGGGGTTGAACTAGAAATCCTGTTCTTTTTCTTTTGTTTGGTTTCAGTTCAGGTTGACTCATTAAATTAAATTTAATTAAATTCCTTTTTTTTTGAGGGAGGATCTGGCAAAACAAAAAACTGGCCAAAATTACTTGGTAGGGGGGAGGATAAAATTGAATACATTTGGGGTGGGTTTTTTTGGCAAATACTTCAGTTCAGAAAAAAATCTAAGCAGCACCATTCACAAACTGGAAGAAGACCATTGAATGCACATTTGTCTCTCTGACAAACCCTCTGGGGAAGAGTATGGATGTGCTCCCAAAAGAGCATTTCTATTTTTATCCAAACATCACAGCCTTGAAAGAATAGTAGAAAAAGGAGGGAAAGACTACAAATCTGTTCCAGATTAATTCCAGATATTGTCACCAGGGCTGCAAGTATAAACCATAAACTATTCTTCTGAGGTCAGTAAAATTTATTTAGGGTCAAGGCTCTGGATCGAGAACTTCATTTACCCCTAAAAGCTGCTGTAGTCCTTTGAATGCTTTACCTGGACTTTACTTTCACTGTTCCAACTCCACGGCTGTTGCTGAGGGTTCCTGGCTGATAACAATGCCGGGAGATCGAACTCGCCTGTGTTTGGTCACCTCTTTAAGATCTTCGGTGAAGCTTCAGATTTCCCTAGCAAGCTGCGAAACATTTTGACAGAAAAGTTTGTCTTTGGGTTAAGAGAACTGAAACCCTCATATGTTTCTTCCCCATCTTTCTGTAGCTCTTTTTCTCCCTGTCTTTGTCTCCCTCAAAGCTTCCAAATTTCTGTGTTTCCTAATCTATGGCTCCCCTGTTTCCTAGCTTCTCCATAGCTTCCTTTTGTGTTTGCCTTTTCATGACTTCCACATCACTACATTTTCACACAGAAGGAAGTACCAAAACCACCCTCTCATTTTTTTCAGGCTGTTTCTTAGCTTTCAGGTGTTGACTGCTGCTGAGGAGCCTGAAACCAAGAGAGAGAGGTGTCTCGGCCACTTTTGCTGCAGCTGAGGGGAAAGGCCAGCACGGGTGCAGGAAGGAGCACGGCACAGCGGGAGATGGCTGTCCATTGCTGCAATGGTCCTGGGGCAGTGCCTGGGAAGAGGGACTTGCTTTTCTCAATTCTGTAAGACTTTCATAGCTAAACCTCAAGTCTCTTTCCCTGGAAATTGGGATATTAGCTTATCACACAAATGACATTGATTTTTTTTTTTTTTAGTGGTTAGGATTCAGATGAAATTTAAAAATATGAACTCACAGAGAACCAAGAAAGGTTCGATTAGAAGCAGCAAAGCTCCATAGGGTGAATGCAACGTGGGCAGGAAGGTAATCTGGCACAATCGAGACACCATAAGGTGGATTCATCTCCATCAGAAGGGGAACCAGGCTAGTAGATCAGAAGTCCACTCTCCAGGTGGATCAGCCCAGGTGTGTCAAGAATACACTTAGGCGATTCTGGTCTAAAACTCTTCAGCACTTTCCTTGTGTTCATACCAGTTAAAGCAATGTATAAATGCACAAAAACATCTGCATCACTGTCTTAACCCATAGAATTGATGTAATGAACAGATAGCTTTTTAATTTCACATTTATCTGGATGAAAAAGAGAATAGAATGGTGAAAAGGAAGGGCAGCCTTTAATCTTATTTCCTCATTTCAGAGTTGACATCAGGAAAAGAAAGAAACTGAATGATCTCTGTAATCCAACTGCAGAAAGTATCTTCAAGATTGTAAATTTTAGTGACAGACAAGAGGGCGTTGAAAGGAAAGAAGCTTAACTACCAGGATGATAAATACCTTTTAAAATACACCTTTAAAAACGTAAGAAAAATAGGCAGAGGGAATGTAAAAGAAAAGCTGTGGGTGTGGAAATATTTCTTTTAAAATTCATTTAATAAAAACATTCCCTGTAGCTTGCTTGTTACACTTAGTTCCACTTTCCATTCTATTTGCAAAACTCAAACTTGGCAGAAAGCTGAAGGGGAGAGAAGCATTTATAAATTAGTGTATGTCTCCAAATGATTAATGCAGCAGTCATGTTCTTTCTCATCAGTTCAAGACCACTTGCACATCTATAGAAATCGGGCATGAGGTGTGCTGAAGCATATTAAAATCACTTCTTCTTCTTCTACTTTTGTACTGACTAATCTTTCCTTCTCTTACTTTTGTACCACTTAAGTGAGAAGAAAGGCAACTTAACCACTATCACATACGGCCTGAGGCAAATGTGTCATATAAGCTTCACTCAGAAAGATATTTTAAGATATTTATTTATTTTCTTTTAATACAGCTTAAAGACAGCATTTAAGGAAATGCATTGTTTTCTACTTTTTTTGCCTGACTACCCTTGACAATTCTCTATCTATCCAAGATAGATAGTGCATTATCTATCCAACAATCAAGGAGCTGGAGATGGAAAATTCCTGTTAGTTCATTTAGCTTATCTCTCTCTAAAAGCAGCATAATTTCTTACAGCATAGATTATAACCTGCTTTTGAGATGTTGCACAAAGGTAGAGACAACTTTCTTGCCTCTTTCAGTTCATCCTACCAGTCAGGATCTCAACTCCTCTGCGGTTTTTCTCACTAGAGGAACACCATTGAGTGCCTAGCAGCTTCAGCCATGTTCTGTTCAATTAGGTTATGTTCCCTTTGACATAGAAACAGCTAGGAATGGCTTATTTTGCAAACAGTGGTGCTGGTATTACTGTCTGTAGCTCTTTGCTTTCACCTGTACTACCAGAGTCCAGCTCTGCCTGAGGTAAAAGACAATCAGTAAAGCATCACTCCAGTGACCTCTCCTAAGGCCTGGGCAGAGGGACAGCAACCTCACAGAATCACACAACAGCTGAGGTTAGAGATCATCCAGTCTGATGCCCTGCTCAAAGCAGGATCAGCTAGAGGAATTGCTCAGGACTGTTTCCAGCCTGTGCTTGAATATCTCCAAAGATGGACACTTCAGAACCTATCTGGAAACCTGTTCAAGTGCTTAAGCACTCTCAGAGTGAAAAAATTTCTGCTAATCTTTAAATGAAATTTCCTGTGTTTCAGTTTGTGCCCATTGCCTCTTGTCCTGCCACTGAAAAGAGCCTGCCTCCATTTTCTTTACTCCCTGCCCCCATCAGGCATATGTCCCTTGTCACAGGTCCCCAGCTCCATTTAGCAGCAAGCCCGTGTTTCCACTCATCTTCCTTTTGTTGCTGATAGACCTGCAGAAGCCCTTCACATAGCCCTTCTTGTCCCTTGCCAGCTTCAACTCCAGACTTTTCAGCTCCAGTTTAACCAAACATAATTTGCCCAGTGGGACACCAGGCTGTGAGGATTCTGGGTAAACATGAAATGACCGGTAGTGTCCTTAAAACTCAGTATGCTTCCCAAAAAGAAAATAAAAGCAGCAATGGTTTTAACTGTCATGTGTTCTAGGCGGGAGGCTTGGTTGAGCTTTAATTAAAATCGGGACTTTTGTCCTCATAGTGCTGTTAGAAATAGATCTATATCACGTATTGCCCAAGTTGAGGTTCATCAAAGAATTATGTATAAAATAAGATAGACCAGAAGATAAAGTGGTAGAAGAGATGAAAGGAATGAATGTCCTATTGAAGTTTCTTTTTCAGCATTTCTCCAAAAAAAAAAAAAAAAGACAAAAGAAAAATGCTTTCTGCAGTGAGGATATTTAAGGGTTGTGTTGCTACATTAAAAGAAGTGCTAGTTCCAGAACAACTCCCTCTTTTAAGTGTAAAGAATGTTAAATAGGAAATAATTCTTAGCAAAGAATGATATTTTTTTTTTCATTAATTTACTTCTGTTAATAATTCGTTTAAAAGCGGCAATGAGCTATCTTAATTGTCTATACTTTTCCTTTTTATGATAATTGCTATTTTTAGGAAGGATATTTTGGGGGAGAATTTTTGCCTCAGTACCTTGAGAAAAAAACATAATTTCAACAAAATAAGAAGATAAATGTATGTGCAGATAGGAGATGCATTATAGTACATATATAGTCTCTCTCTTTCTGTATGTATATGTGCTATATATAGCCTCACTGTATGTCCCAGTTCAAAACTAGAATTTCAATTTCAGTTCTGCTTGTAGTTTATGTAACTGTGATTTTTTTATTTTTCTGCTTGTTTATATTCTACCTGTCGGAGGTGGATAATTTGGGTAAGTTTGACAGTAATCACCAAAGCCAAATCAATGATTTACAGCTGTTTACACTGGCAGAAATTTTGGCCCTCACACTGCAAAATCTTTAATCAAATGGAAAGGCTGACCCTCAGCAATTCTTAGTTCTGATTACTTTTGTAGCTGTATCTGAACAGCATGTGACAAAAGGGGATTTCTGGCAAACCTGCATAGACAGTGTTTTTGGATGTCTGTCTTTGGTGTTTCCATAATAATATAGAATCATAGAATCATAGAATCATTGGGTTGGAAAAGACCTCTAAGATCATCAAGTCCAACCATCAACTAACACCACCATGACTCCTAAACTAGACCCTGGAGTGCCACGTCTACACCTTTTTTGAACGCCTCCAGGGTAGACGACTCCACCACCTCTCTGGGCAGCCTGTTCCAATGCCTAACCACTCTTTCGGTAAAGAAATTCTTCCTGATGTCCAATCTAAACCTCCCCTGATGCAACTTGAAGCCATTTCCTCTCGTCCTATCGCTAGTTTCGTGGGAGAAGAGTCCAGCACCCGCTTCCCTACAACCTCCCTTCAGGTAGTTGTAGAGAGCGATAAGGTCTCCCCTCAGCCTCCTCTTCTCCAGACTAAACAACCCCAGTTCTCTCAGCCGCTCCTCATAAGACTTGTTTTCTAGTCCCTTCACCAGCCTCGTTGCCCTTCTCTGGACACGCTCCAGCACCTCAACGTCTTTCTTGTACTGAGGGGCCCAAAACTGAACACAGTACTCGAGGTGCGGCCTCACCAGTGCCGAGTACAGGGGCACGATCACTTCCTTACTCCTGCTGGTCACACTATTCCTGATACAACCCAGGATGCTGTTGGCTTTCTTGGCCACCTGGGCACACTGCCGGCTCATGTTCAGCCGGCTGTCGACCAGCACCCCCAGGTCCTTTTCTGCCGGGCAGCTCTCCAGCCACTCTTCCCCAAGCCTGTAGCGTTGCATGGGGTTGTTGTGACCCAAGTGCAGGACCCGGCACTTGGCCTTGTTGAACCTCATACAGTTGGCCTCGGCCCATCGATCCAGCCTATCCAGATCCCTCTGCAGGGCCTTCCTTCCCTCGAGCAGATCGACACTCCCACCCAGCTTGGTATCATCTGCAAACTTGCTGAGGGTGCACTCAATCCCCTCATCCAGATCATTGATGAAAACGTTGAACAAAACCGGCCCCAGAACCGAGCCCTGGGGAACACCGCTCGTGACTGGCCGCCAACTAGATTTCACTCCATTCACCACCACTCTCTGGGCTCGGCCATCCAGCCAGTTTTTTACCCAGCAAAGTGTATGCCCATCCAAGCCGTGAGCTGCCAACTTCTCCATGAGAATGCCGTGGGAGACCATGTCAAAGGCCTTACTAAAGTCCAGGTAGACAACATCCACAGCCTTGCCCTCATATGGCTGGGTGAGACTAATTTCAAACTGGTTCTTAGAGTAACTAATAAGATTAATTGGAACATTTTTTGACACAAAAGATTTAAGCATAAAACTGACCTCATTAAAAATATAGCTACACACTGATGCTAGGTAAAGCGAATGGGTCTGAACAGAATTGCTTGAATACTGAAAAGCAGTGTTTGTGAGCATATCAACCACCTCAATTTTCATGTTCTATTGTTATTCACTTTTTCTGAACATTTAGATGGGTAGGTTTTTTTGTTTGCCTGAATATTTCTGGGATGTCTGACTTTTTTTCAGTACTCCCACTAGCAATGCTAACAAGGATGACCATACACGCAAAGGATTATTCATTTTTTGCTATTCATTAGTCTCCTGGCTGAGAAATGCCAATCATTGTGGCTGTCAGTAACTGACACCATATAATATGAGTCAGGGACTAATCAGGCATTGTGAACAAGGAGTAAACAAAATGAAGAACTGATAAGCTATCTATCCATAGCTAAAATACCTCTGTCCAGCCCTGTTTTTCCCAGTTTTTCTCCTTTCTTTGGGCTTGTTTATTTGCCTGTCTGTAGAATCTTTACAAATCAAAACCCATTAATATTACTTTGCAAATGTGCCCAAATGGAAGAGATCTTTTTGCAAACAAATAATATTTGCAAGGTAATTTGACTGTCATTTTCTTACATATGGGGTTTTAACTTTTTATACAAGTCGTGTATAAACGATAAGAATTAACTTAGGCATGGAGACTCATGCACAAGCTAGTAAATGGTTATGAGAGAAACAGCCTATGGATAGGGAGCATGAAAAATTGAAAAAGAGATGAGGAATTAAACTCTATTATTTCTCTTATTCCTTGGGAGCATGAGTTGCAGCTATGCTAATGGTTAGATCAGCAGCATTTAGAGGAGCAAAATGATAATGGATCCACATGGCTGCTATGATAACACTCAGCACACTGAATAATTACAGAGACATTGGTAGCATGTTGAGCTTCCCAGTGAATGTAATTAATACGGTCAGGGCCTCATTTATGCAGTGAAGCACACCAAAGCCTACATCTGGAACAAGGGCTCCTGTTCCTGCAAGGTTCTACTGCAAAAGTCGTGGTGATTGCACAGCCACTCCAGAACAGAGGAGCAAAATGAGAGAATAAGAATTACAATGCAAAATCAGTGTTTAGGCAAAACACTTTCAAAACCTGTGTTCCATGAAAGTGCAGGGCTTAATGCTGATCATCAAGGCTTATGCTTCCTTTTTCACCTAACAGCCACACTGATTTATCTTAGTAATAGTTTGCAGCTGCCCTCAGAAGTAGCAGCAGTATGTGAATCATTGCAATGTTTAAGTTGTGATAAAATAGTCCTCAAAGCCAGTAAGTAAATCTGGGTTGGTTTTTTTTATGTGATGTCAAAGGTACGTTTCCTTCTGTTTGTGTTTTGTGCCAGGATCTGCTTACAGTCAGGGCCAAATTCAGTCCCGGCGAAGAACTAAACTCATCTGAGGTCTAAATTTTTCAGTTCATCAGTTTATGGAAAAAGAACTCCATGTCTCTGGGTCTGGTTTCTTCCCTGATCTCTGGGGTTTTCCTTTCTTCTCCCAGCCCATCCCCAGTAGTTCCCTGTCGGCGCAGCCAGCTGCCTCACGCTGGCACCCGCTCTCTGCAGCCAGCCTCTCCTGCAGTCGAGGAGCAGCTCTTCTCTCTCACAAACCTTCTGCCAATGGTCATTCTTTATTAAACAGGCACCAATTATGATTAGATTAAATAAAACAGAGTTTATTTGACACAAGTAATGGAAAATGGAGAAAAAATCAAAGTAACTAAATGTAAGCAAAATAAATCATAACCAACATCTAGGCAGCCTAGCTAGTTAGACTAAACCTCATAATTGCAAGATATTGATTGAGTAGGACTAAAAATCTTATATCTCCTTGATGTTTATATGGCTATTTTCAATAGTCATTTGAGTCTGGCAGCTCAAAAGTCCTTTCAACAAAGCTGAGCAAGGTGTTTCTTTTCCTCTGATGGTTATTTCTTCCTGTTTTTTCCCCCCTCTTTCAATACCCCTGGGCCAGTATCTTTATTTTCTTGTCTGCTAATGCTCACTTACAGCATCACAGACTTTAGATTGAAGCCCATATATTATGGGTTCTATGACCGGGTGACCCGCCTAGTAGATGAGGGCAAGGCTGTGGATGTTGTCTACCTGGACTTTAGTAAGGCCTTTGACACGGTCTCCCACGGCATTCTCCTGGACAAGCTGGAAGCTCACGGCTTGGATGGGCATACACTTTGCTGGGTAAAAAACTGGCTGGATGGCCGAGCCCAGAGAGTGGTGGTGAATGGAGTGAAATTCAGTTGGCGGCCGGTCACGAGCGGTGTTCCCCAGGGCTCGGTTCTGGGGCCGGTTTTGTTCAATGTTTTCATCAATGATCTGGATGAGGGGATTGAGTGCACCCTCAGCAAGTTTGCAGATGACACCAAGCTGGGTGGGAGTGTCGATCTGCTCGAGGGAAGGAAGGCCCTGCAGAGGGATCTGGACAGGCTGGATCGATGGGCCGAGGCCAACTGTATGAGGTTCAACAAGGCCAAGTGCCGGGTCCTGCACTTTGGTCACAACAACCCCATGCAACGCTACAGGCTTGGGGAAGAGTGGCTGGAGAGCTGCCCGGCAGAAAAGGACCTGGGGGTGCTGGTCGACAGCCGGCTGAACATGAGCCGGCAGTGTGCCCAGGTGGCCAAGAAGGCCAACAGCATCCTGGCTTGTATCAGGAATAGTGTGACCAGCAGGAGTAGGGAAGTGATCGTGCCCCTGTACTCGGCACTGGTGAGGCCGCACCTCGAGTACTGTGTTCAGTTTTGGGCCCCTCAGTACAAGAAGGACACTGAGGTGCTGGAGCGTGTCCAGAGAAGGGCAACGAGGCTGGTGAAGGGTCTAGAAAACAAGTCTTATGAGGAGCGGCTGAGAGAACTGGGGTTGTTTAGTCTGGAGAAGAGGAGGCTGAGGGGAGACCTTATCGCTCTCTACAACTACCTGAAGGGAGGTTGTAGGGAAGCGGGTACTGGACTCTTCTCCCACGAAACTAGCGATAGGACGAGAGGAAATGGCTTCAAGTTGCGTCAGGGGAGGTTTAGATTGGACATTAGGAAGAATTTCTTTACTGAAAGAGTGGTTAGGCATTGGAACAGGCTGCCCAGAGAGGTGGTGGAGTCGTCTACCCTGGAGGCGTTCAAAAAAGGTGTAGACGTGGCACTCCAGGGTCTAGTTTAGGAGTCATGGTGGTGTCAGTTGATGGTTGGACTTGATGATCTTAGAGGTCTTTTCCAACCCAATGATTCTATGATTCTATGATTCTATGATTATAACATATAAATATATTAATAGATTGATTAACATTTTAGTATATATCAATATATATCAATATGTTAATATATATAATATACTGTTAATATTTTAGTAACATTTATATCAGTGTCAGAGTTCACATCCAGTTCACAGCAGCACAAAGGTAACCCATGGTGCAAGGTGACATGTCCCCTCCCCAGGGGTCTAACAGTTGCACATGCTGCTCTTATGGTAGAGCAGTGCCAGCACATCTCAGAACAAAGCACAAGGAAAACTTCCTGAGGACACCTCAAATTTTCTAAGTCTTATCTTATATTCTTGGGCAGAGCGACATGCCCTGTGCTACCCTATGAACGTTAGACATTTTGGAGGTGAATAAACATGGATTCAATTCCTCTTCTGCCAGTGTTCTCCCTTGTCCCAGGGTGATGGTGCCATTGCGAAGCACAACCTGTGGAGCACACCAGGGTACGTGCAGAACTCCAAGAATGCCATAAAAACCTTTCATTTGAGGCTAGATAGGAAAATGTACAGAGGAGATGATGGCAGCTCATGCTAAATGTTTTTTCATGTATATTTCTAAACACTACCTTCTTATTCTGACTAAACAGCATAAAAAGTGTTGTTCATCAGTTATATGTTTTGGGAAGTAATGAGAAAATTTAGACAATAGGCACCAGGCACCATCTCCCAATAAGAGAAAATTTTAAATATTGTACACAAAAATGAATGTATCAAAACTTCATTTATTATCAGCTAATTCAAGGAGAGCAGACCACAATTAAAATGATATTTTTATATGCCACTTATCTTCTATGCGATTACCTCTTGATTATTTGGATCAGTTAATCCTGGTGTACCATTTGGTTGTAATAAGCTTCGTAGCATTTTTTCAATTAAGAAAAATAATCACTTCTGGTCCTTAATTTTAAATGCTATCTCTTAACAAATATCTCATCTATCTTACTCGGAACTAATATGTCACACCATTTTGGATTCATAGAAATATCGATTCTGAGTCTGCTACTGTTTCCTAGTTGAATGCTTAGTTCAGAGAAATCAGAGTCAATATCAGCACTTACAGTGAAGTTTCTTTCAAAATCCTCCCCAGAGCTTTTAAANGTACAACAAACTTATTACTTCTCACAGCAAACTGAGCTTAGCTTAGGTGGATACGTTACAGTTGTATTCCATTTCTTATTCTCATCAAGTTCTTTTTTTAGTTCTTTTTCCTGGCCACAATTTTAGCACCATTTGCTGATATTCAGTTCAAGATCAAACAGATAAACTAATCTGGAATAAATTGGGCAGAATATCAATTAGGTAAAAATAACACATCAGGAGGTTGCTGTTCAAATATCTTAAATTTTATTCATATATAACACTGGTGTTAAAGTTTGGACTGTGTCACCGATGAAATTTTTAACCTGTTGTTACAAGGAAGGGGTAGTTTTCATACGAGAAGAGGCAAACTGGCATGTGTGGTAGGTGATAACGATGGGAAAGAGTTATAGAGGCAGGTTTAGGTTTGTAGTTTTAAGGTTGAGTATCCACACTATTTTCAGAGGTTACAATGCACCTCTTTTCCATTTATGTTAGTGGCAGATAGCAGATACATAATAGAAATGGTATGCCAAAACATAGTTAGCCTCTTAAACCCACACCTACGAAGGTATGACAATATTTGGTGCACCTTCATGTCTAACATTTGGCTCCCTGGCTCGGGAGGCCCTTTGCATATGTCTGCTGTGTTGCCCTTTTCTGCAGACTGCTTCTGTGCCCCTCTCTCAGGCTGAGTCTCACTGCCCCCTTACAGGGATGATGCCATGAGCCCCACGTGTGAGGCAGTGAGATGGTCCTGGGTCTCACTGGCTGATATAGGCTGGGGTATAGGGGTCCATGGGGAGTGATTCCTGGCTTATCTTTATATTGAAACTTGACCGCTGCCAAGCTAGAAATGCAAAACTCCTAGCTCAAACTACTTGTTGGTTTCTCATTAGAGGAATATTGGCTTCAAGCGTGACAACGTTTACTTTTGTTTAGTGCCTGTTTGGGTTATTTAAAACGTGTGAATATTCTATTAACACAGTAGTTCCGAGTCATTAATGACTCAGTGTACTTAA
This sequence comes from Fregata magnificens, assembly GCA_013389945.1. Lineage (NCBI taxonomy): Eukaryota > Metazoa > Chordata > Aves > Suliformes > Fregatidae > Fregata > Fregata magnificens. Next base: position 198,117 of record WAAD01029600.1, read on the forward strand.
AGGCTGGTGGCAAAGCTGAAGGTGGTAATTCAAGGAGGTCATTAACACACTGGAAAAAAGGCCAACACTGTGTGAAACACATTATACTTCCAAATTTTCTACAAGATAGAGATTACATTTATAAAAAGTATATCCTTGCACTATTTTTACTCCTCTCTTCATTTTTTTCTGTTTTATTAGTTAATAGAATTAATTGACCAACTGAAAACCTTTTTTAATAGCCAGTATATTGCATTCAGCTGCATGTGTTATGCACAAATATTCTTTATTTGTCTTCTTTTTTTTCCCCAGTAGGAAAACTAACTTTTCATCACATATGGGATCCATCATTATGAAACATTTTTTTATAGAGAAAATTCTGGTCTTGCAATGCCAATTACAATTAATTACCAATAAGAGGTAACTTCACTGAATTCAGTGGCTACATTGGTGTAATATGTCAAAAAAAAGTAGGACTTCAGGACTCTTGGTGTTCTGTCCAGAAATCCTGAGCTAGATCACTTCAGCAGTACTGATTTATAGCATTTGAGGTTCTGACCCTGTATTTAATCAGCCACATTACCACAAGGAATAAGTAAAAGCAAAATGTCAGCCAACAAGTATAAAGGTAACTACCTCCCTCCAATTCATATAGTTCTCTGAAGAGCTCTAAAACCAGAGAAAGTTTCAGTGTTACAGCAGCAGTATAGTGTAGAAATACCCCAGCTGCTAAATGAGTAAGTTGGAAAAAAAATCCACTACAATGGCATATTTTGGCTGTATGGTGTGTGTGGAGCAGACAACCCTGGCAACTGGTGTAGCCATTTTTATCTCAGACTCCTGCCACAAAATCAAGATCCACCAAGATTTGGACACGAAGCAGTAGAAAGCTGATGCTCATGTTTCTTCTTCTGATCTTACCCCATGTCATAAAACATTACAGATAAGGAAGCTGAGAACAAAGTGTGTTTTAAACAGCTTGGAAGTCAGAGGATATTTGGCCACATTCAGGCTAAGATGTTAACATAAGTGATTTTTAATGAACCATAAATGCCATTTTTAATTTGCATCTTTTAATTACACTCAGTGAAGTTCCTCTATGAATTTGTGATGGAGGAAGGAGAGGCAGGGGGCTATCTTTTATTGATTGAAGTGTTGTGTTTGCTCCTTATGTTGTGTAGAAGCCCATCAGAAACAGCCTGGCCAGAAAAGATGGCTGTGATTGCTTCCTCTGGCTGTGTGTATAACACAGGCTATCTTCTCATTACAATTGAGATAGGAACATGCTTCGGTTTTGGTCTGACCTCATCTAGCTTTAACTTTCATCTAGAGTATTCCTTTGCCTGTTTCATCTAAAGACCTTGATTATCAGATTTCTGTTCACTTCATCATCACAGAATCACCAAATAGCTAAGGTTGGAAGGTGCCTGTGAAGATCATCCAGTCCAAACTCAAATCCAAACCACCTGCTCAAAGGAAGGTCACCTACAGTAGGTTGCTCAGGACCACATCCAGTTTGGTCTTGAGTACCTCTAGAGAATGGAGAGTACACAACCTACTCCAGTGTTGACAGCCTTTACAGTAAAATAAAGTGGTTTATTATGTTTAAATGGATTTTCCAGTTTCAATTTGTGCCCATTGCCTCTTGTCACTGGGTACAACTGAGAAGAGTCTGGCTCTGCCCTGTTTACTCCACCCCCATCAGGTATTTGCACACATCAACAAGATCCCCCTGAGCCTTCTCTTCAGGCTGAACAGTCTCAGATCTCTCAGCCTTTCCCTATAGCACAGATGCTCCAGTTCTGAAACATCCTAGTGGCCTTTTGTTGGACTCTTTCCATGTCTCTCTTGCACCAAGGAGCCCAGAACTGGACACAGCACTTCAGGTGTGGCCTCACCAGTGCTGAATAAAGGGGAAGGATCACCTCCTTCAGCTTGCTGGGAACTCTCTTCCCAATGCAACCCAGGAGGCTGTTGGCCGCCTTTGCCACAAGGCCACATTGTTGGTTCATGGTCAACTTGTCCACCAGGACACCCAGGTCCCTTTCTCAAAGCTGCTTTCCAGCTGGTCAGCCCACAGCTTGTCCTGGTGCCTGGGGTTATTCCTTCCTAGGTGCAGGACTGTGCATTTCCCTTTGATGAACTTGATTAGGTTCCTCTCAGTCCATTTCTCCAGCCCATTGAGGTTCGTCTAAATGGCAACACAGCCACGGGTATTTACTGCTAACTGGACTTCTTCCCAATCAATCCAACTCAAAGTGATTTTGCCCAGTCACTATTCACTATACATTTCCTCAGGCCTTGCTATTTGGGAACTTCAGTAAAAGGATTCTATATTTGTTCATTTGTTTTGTGGATCACCATTGAAAATACTGAGCCACACAGAGAAAGGTTTCAGGAAATATGGAGAATAGAAAGTTTTAAGATGTGTGATAAGTCATATGGGCAGTTGTTTTATTTTTTCTCCTTTCCTCTCAAACCCAGTTTGGGAGAGAGGGCAGTTGTAACTTCTGGATGGGCAGAGATTCAAAAAGGAAAGGAAATAATGGCAATATGATCATTGCTGGTTTTTTTCCCCTGTTAATATAATCTACAGCCTCCTGTCTTCCCAATCTTTGCCTCCATCTTAATCCCCAGCAGCAAAAGGTAAAGATGAACCAACATCACTTTGCTGTCATTGCATCTTCAAAGATCTGATTGTTCAGTTCTGGAAAGTTGAGTAGCATGAACATGCTGGATGGACAGTTTGAAACTGCAGTTACATTATTCTGGTACTGGTTTTAAATAGCTGGCATTGTCTCAGTTACTAGGTGATCTGGAATAACACTTAAATAATTTCACTTTTCTTTATGGCTTTTGCCAACTTCTTTCCTCATTAGCTCTAGCTACTTTATGCTGCATTCGCCTCCCTGAGGCAATTCTCCCTTGTCTCTGGAGAGCATATGGGAATGAGCAGAAAGGATTTACACATGGTACAGAAATGTTTCCGCTTTAAATGACGTGTTCTTTCTTTTCCAGGGTGTATTTGGCAGGGACGCCAAATTAAGTTCTTCTCACAATACTCAGAAAGTTTCCCTTGGGTGCTAGAACACTCTAGTCAGTAATTTTTCCTTATACTTAGGATCAAAGCACAGTATATAAAGTTCAGAAAGGGTAGTCAAGGTCGCTTCACTTGACAAGTGAGTCATTCTCACATTTTGTTTGACTGTGAGGAGTAGAACTCTAAAATGTACTGCTTAAAATAGATAAATCCTGCTGAGGTTTCCCTAAAGCTTTACTTAATAAAAGTTCCTTTAAAACAGGGGCATTGCCCCACAGAAAACTACTATCTATATATCTTTATCAGTATGTGTGACCAGTTTTCTATTACTTCCAAAATACATTGTTTTACATGTGCATGCATCTGTGTGGTTTTTTTATATGTGCATATCTATTTGTGTATATATACAAATACAACCTACATGGCTTCTCAGACTTCACATTTTAGTATTTAAAGTGTTTTTTTATTGATGTGGGTGACCAAGGAATAGGTGCTGGTCATTAATACTACTAGACCCCGAGAGGCTTTATATGTCCAAGAAGCTCCAGCTTGAACTTTTTACAATCACTTTTGTTCTGTGCAGAGTGTCTTAACTTAAAATTCAGCTAGTTGATCTGTCACCTTTCTATGTTTCTTTACAACACTTTACATCATTGTCAACCAAGATACTGGATCATGACTGTGGTGGCTTGACCCTGGCTGAACGCCAGGTACCCAGCAAGCCACAATATCACTCCCCCTCGTCAGCTGGGCAGGGGAGAGAAAATATAACAAAAGGCTTGTGGGTCGAGATATGGACAGGGAGAGATCATTCACTGGTTTCCATCACGGGCAAAACAGACTCAACTTGGGGAAATTACTTTAATTTATTACCAGATCATTATCAGATTAGAGTAATGAGAAATAAAATGAAATCTTAAAAACACCTTCCACCCACCCCTCCCTTCTTCCCAGGCTCAAATTCACTCCCAAATTCTCTACCTCTTCTCCTCCAGCGGCACAGGGGGATGGGGAACAGGGGTTGCAGTCAGTTCATCACACGTTGTCTCTGCCACTCCTTCCTCCTCAGGGGGAGGGCTCCTCACACTCTTCCCCTGCTCCAGCATGGGGTACCTCCCACGGGAGACAGTTCTTCATGTCCCCCACAGGGTCACAAGTCCTGCTAGCAAACCTGCTCCAGCGTGGGCTCCTCTTCTCCACGGGTCCACAAGTCCTGCCCAGAGCCTGCTCCAGTGCAGGCTTCCCACAGGGTTGCAGCCTCCTTTGGGTGCATCAGCCAGCTCCAGTGTAGGGTCCTGCATGGGCTGCAGGTGGATATCTGCTCCACCATTAACATCCATGGGCTGCAGGTGGACAACTTGCCTCACTGTGGTCTTCACCACGGGCTGCAGGGGAATCTCTGCTCTGGCACCTGGAGCACCTCCTCCCCCTCTTTCTTCACTGACCTTGGTGTCTGCAGGGTTGTTTCACATATTCTCACTCCTCTCTCCGGTGCAATAGCTGTTGTGCAGTTTTTTCCCCACTTCTATGTTATCACAGAGGTGCTACCACTGTTGCTGATTAGCTCGGCCTTGGCCAGCAGCGGGTCCGTCTTGGAGCTGGCTGGCATTGGCTCTATCAAACATAAGGAAAGCTTCTATCAGCTTCTCACAGAAGCCAAGCCTGTAACCCACCTACTACCAAAAACTTGCCATGTGAACCCAATACAATGACCTGTTAAAGGCACCTGAAATCTAAGATCAAAGAACAACCTTTTCCATTTCCATGGGATGGTCCTAACTACTACTCATCACTCATGTCCATCCTCCTTTCTCTCAGCAGCCCAGAGGTTTTTAAGTTCCTTGAGACATGTTGATACAATTGCAAGTGCAGCGATAAAAAGATCTGCCCCAAATGTGGTCTACAGCTTGGAGATTAAGATACCCCTCAGAAAGATATGCTTCATCCTTTTCTGGTTAAGGTAGAAGAATAATGTATGAAACAGGTTAGGATATAGGAGGGGTAGGGCTACTAGCACGTACACTTCCAGCATTCGCATTTTAAAGGAAAAGAGCAAGCTTTGCCCAGGTCATTATGAGGAAGAGCAGATTAACCTACTTACTGAAGAAGGTTGAAGCACATGAATCCAAAAAGGGCTATTCTTTCAGCCCAGAGTAAGGTGACTTAAAGGTAGAATTTTTTATGTACTCAAGTCTGTACTCTCATAAATCACCAACTACATAGGTGAAATTTCTTGGGTCCCATTCTTGGATACTTAATCTTTTATTGAAAAACTACATGCTCACCAAATGCCCTAGACTGCATTCAAGATTTCATCCTCAATTTTTAAGAAAACTGTTCCTATCAAATGTTTAGATTGTAATTTAATGAAATTTAATCTAAAATGCTACAGATCTTAGCAAGACAAACATCTTGGCATAATTTTTTTAAAGGGGAATGGTTATAATTCTGATCAAATATTATCATGTCATGGTTAATTTGTACTTAATAAAATTATCTCTGTGCTTGTGAAGGGAGTCACATGCTGTTTTCAACAGCCTTTTACAGTAAAACAATTACATATAAGTGTTCTGGGTGAGAATGTAGAAATCAAATAAACAAATATACTAGTAATTCAATTACGTGTTAGAATATACTTCTTGTTTTTGAATCAGGGAATATAAAGACTACATAAACCCAACACAAGGTAGTGTAAAATGCAGTGAATTTTCTCTTTTTTTCTAGATTTGATTTTATATTTCACCCCTCTATACACTATAAATCATTCTACTTATGATATTCATACCTTTGACACAAATGGACAACACATTTGAAAGACCGACTTTTCCCCTTGTGATTGATTCACTGGCCAAGTTACTGATTCAAAGGCAAACTCAGTACATTCAAACAATTTCAGGCTCTTCCTATCAAATAATTTGTCACAGTGGCTGCACTGATTCTACATACAGCTTCTTTTGTTTTTCAGAGAGAGAGAGAGAGAGAGAGAGAGAGAGATTTACTAGCTAGGCAGCTGGGCAATATAGCTTTTTTAATAACATATCCTTGGAAGCACTGAGCATTTTGGGTTCCAGTAGCTTCAGTGCGAGGGACATTTTGCATTGCATAGGACTGGGCTCTACACAGCCCAAATGACAGTAGAAATGTGACTTGCAGATTTTGAGCCAATGCAGTTGAAGTCAATGTGTGAGCCCTGACTCAGCTCTGCTGTCAGCTTCAGAGTGATCAAGGAATCACCAAAAGGTGATTCAAAGTGAGTACAAGCCGGATGCCTTCATGGGAAGTTTTTACAGTGGAAACTGCCCCTGGGCTGAGATGGGTTACTTGTTTAGGGATTTGGTTTTGCCTCAGGAGGTAAGCCAGATCTGCAGGTCTTCTGGTACTCCTCAACTGAATTTCAGGTGGCAGTGCATTTTTTGCACTTTTTGTGATGTGGGTGTAAGCACAGTGAAACCGCCTGCTGATACAGTCCCGAGCTGAAGCAGGGCTGAGAGGTCCTGTCACAGCTTTTTTCACATCTGTGCTCACTGAAGCTACCAGAAGTTTGTACCATACAAAGTCTTGTATGTGGCACTGCCCACATAGTTACTATCCTGTATTCACCACTAAGCGGTATGATCCGCTTAAGTTACACAAGGCTGAACCCTGATGATGTGCACAGTGTGTTGCTTTAAAAACATGGTGTGTTGAGTGTTTAGCAGTGTAAACATATGGTACTGGAGTTATTGCTGTGCCATATGGGGATGTGTAGAGCTCTCTTCTCTGCTTAGCAGATAGTGCCAGGAGCACATCTGTATGGTCTCGTTGTCAGTGGGCACTGTCGGTTCTGTTTCTTTACACCTTTTTGAGCACCACTACCTTCTGTGCTTATTTTTTAGTTTAGATTGAGTATGAGAAGTTCACTGGAGATTTTCCAGTTTCTAATTACTCGAGTTAATTGGAAGAATTTTAGATTTGTCTTAGGTGGCATTTTCTTACCATGGATAATAGTTTTGCTTTTTCCATCAAAGTTTAAAAAAATCTAGCACAAGACACAAACAAGTCGCTGAGCTGTGACTACCTCCTGTTTATAATTATCAACAAAATAGAGAAAATCACAGATTCTCTATTTCCTGCAGTGTTAGTAAAGGAACACCACAATCTTTTAAAGAACATAAAGATCACTGAAATTTAAAGAAAAAAATAGATAAGGCACCAAAATTAGGCATCTCCATCACAGCTTTTACCTAAAAAATAATTTTAAAATATACACTTTGTATTGTTGTGATGAGATTTTTCACAAACAAACAATGCTTAAAACATTTTCCCAAAACTATTCTAAAGGGGCTGCAGAGGTCTGTGGTAACTTCTTTTGTACTTTCCAAGTGATGAACAAAAAAGTGAAAAAAATGACACCTCCTCTGCTTTTACCGATTTGCAAGACTCTTTATTTTCTTATTTGGCTGCATGTCTACTGTACCGTAAACATTCCTCATACATTTGTTGCTTTGCGCATCTTTTCCTCCTTATAATTAAACTAATTGGACAATTAATCAATGTCACCTGTAGCCCTGACTGGCAACTGACATTAATGAAGGAGGTTGTTCATAGTCCAGGCTTGGCAGGGTAGGAAGAAAAGTCTATATTCTGCAGATGGAAAGCCAATTAAAACTGTGGAGTTAGGGTGGTACAGATTGGAATAGAAATGAGCTTTGTGAAAAATATCAGTTCCTGGTCGTCTTTTGAAAGGTACAGTGTTACCTGCAGCCTAGAAGTCACAGGAAAAACCACGTATTTTGTTGTTGCTTCACACACCATTGCAATTACATTGCTGAGTCCATCAACCCTTTCCTAAATTTTAGAGAAATAGTCTCTGTGGTCAACATATTAACAGTAGAGTAAAGCTTAAGAGATGAAATGATTGTAGATCTGTGTTTCAACACTGCTGTGAGACGTTATGTTTTTGGCAGTGAACATTATCAAGCTGTAATAACTGCTATTCTAGTTAATAAAACCTAAGTAAATCATATATAGCACATAAAGGGCAAACTGCAGGGACCAATTTACCTCTGTTGCTGAAAATTACATCTCCTATGTCAGTAGGGTGCCATCCCTTAAGGAGCAGGGGGTGAAGAATTCATTGTCAGGGAATGGAAAACACCAACTGTTTTCATCTATTGCCTCAGTGAGGATTTACAGGGTGGCAGTAAAATATGAGTTGGGACATTTACCCAATGCGAATTGCAATGTGTGAAATGCACCCCAGGTCCACTTGTTTTTCAATGCACCATTTCTTTTGTCTGTCTGTATTTTTCTTCTATACTCTCTTTAGTATAAATATGGCTTGCCTCAAATGGCTCAGGCATCCACACCTTCATCCCTGCCTTACAAACAAGTACCCAGCCTCATCTTACTTACCTGTTATCCCTGTCATTTGTCCTCAACTTGTTCCTGGTGTGTGCAGTAACATTAAAAGAACTAAAAAGAAAGATTTTGCATCTATTAAGGGCTTCATACAAACATCCCTGTCTGTCCAAGGAAAGGGTTAATCCCCTGTTTCTGCAGAGAGCAGTCCATAGTCTTCACCACCTACAGGTGCAGAGTCTGTGTAATCTGAAATCCTACTGCATTTAATTTGCCGTTTGTAATAGATCATGCAGAAAGGGTCTGTGTAACCCACATTTGAGCCGAGGCCCCGAGTTTGTCTGTGAATTTATTCTAACATCTAAAGTATCCTTTAAGAGAAGTGTTCTTTAAGATGTGTGAGAAATGAAATGCAAAAAAGAAAGGCAGAAGACCATGCAGCTAAAATAATATAATTTCCTTTGTTAGCCTGAAGTAAATTTAAATTAGGAAGGATTAGTAGAATACACAAAGTTAGGCCAGAGATTGAAAATGAAGCGGGCTATCCCAGTTCAACACTGAGCAGGGCTTCCCACAGTTATGAAAGATGGATCCTTTTTCTTCCTGGAAATCCTTGTTATAGATAGCACTGAGCCATCAGGCACAAAATGCATAATTACCTTACCCTGTATACTCATGGGTAATGGAGGGACTAGAGATCAAAAGTCGCTTTCTCTGCAGGTGAAAACTGACAGATTCCTCCTGGCTTCAGAGCAGTTTTGCCAGTTTACATTTCCTGACACTCCAGCTACCACAATTTCCTATCAGTGAGAGTTAAACAGAACGCAGGCAAAGTAAAGGATGTCTTTTAGGTTGCTGCTAAGTTACAGAGGAAAAAATATGATAGTACAGAAACGAGAAGCTTAAATAAGATTGTGATGGGAGCTGGATGTATATGCGTGATGAGGCTTAGCATTGCAGACTATCTCTGTACTATGGGACCTGCAAGCATCTCATGGCTTCTAGAGCCAAGCCCTCAGCCTAGGAGCCTCCTGACTGCATCCTGGGGCAAACCTTGAGCGTGTGCTTTTGCTTACAGGCGTGTTGGGGCAAGAAGGAAAGCAGCCCCTGGGAGGTCCAGCAGGCAGTTGGGTTTGGCCAGCTGGGAAGGCAATAGCAGGTACAGCCTGGCAGACTTGGCATAAGCTCCTCACCAAAACACCCCTGTATCCTATGAGGGGTTTTTAATAGAATCCATGGTCTGGAGTCAGGCATCTCTGTATCCCCCCCTGTTACACACCAGGACCTGGGCACCTCAGACTGGCACCCAACCTGTGACAAAAGCATTGACCTGGGAAATAAGTACTGAGGGTTGGAGGAGACACTGCGAGGCTTAAGTTTTACAGCTCCCAGAGCTTTGCTTAAAATTCACAAATGTGAGCTATTGACTGGAGGTAGGCAGGAAACTCACACAAAAGAGGAATGCAAGGAATTAGAGGAAAAGAAGTGGGAGAAGATTTGCACTCTCGTTCTGAGTAGGAGTTTCAATGCAGATGTGTGACCTCGCCAGAGAATACAGCAAGGATTTCTTTACAGGGCGTTTCAGGGAGGTGGACAGAGTGCAGTTGAATCTATTTCTCCTTGATTCAGCTACTTAAGTATTAAATGAGACAGCAAGTGGGTGGTGATACCGAGCATGGTGATTAGGGTACTGAACACTCTCCCTGTGGGCAGCCCTGCTGCAATATATATGTAAGCATCTGGTACAAACTGCAACATTCTGGCAGCCTTTCTGTGGCCGCGGAAAAGTCAATTAACAGTTTTGAAGTTATAAATTGGGATTAGATGCCTAAAGGGAAGGTAGATGCCCATGCTATTTTTTTTGGATCTAGTGTTTGGATACAACCTTTGACCTATGCCGTAGGTCTCTAAAAGCACGTTAAGAAATATGAGCACTTGCACCTTTTATTTATAAAATGTAAGAAAAAAATGAAGTTAAAATACAAAAAGGTACATTAAAAGGAGAGAAACATAAGAGGCAAATCAAAGTGATACTCTCATCATAAGTCATGTTTCACCTGATCTTGTACTGTGCGTCACAAGACAGTTAATGTCTTTGGCCCAATTGTTCACCTTGAGGGAATGCCAGAAAGCTGTTTGTACTGGCATAAAGGAACCAAAAATCTTAATACAAATAGTTCACAGAGTCACTGCAAAGCACAAGTTTATTTCCATTGTACATGGGTTTTGATAAATTCTGAGCTTGGAGTTCAGATGCCCATTAAGCAAAACAAATTGCTTCCTAGGTCTGGAAAGCATATTATAGCAGTTATTGTAAACCAGTTCATATCATATACATTCTCAACAGTGCTCTGACTACTTGAGACTGAATTCTTTGTGTAACAGTTGCAGTACTATTTAGCTCCAGAAGCAGAAATGTAAATCCAGTGCTAGCCCTTGAATTTTAGCTCCTTTGCCAAAGGTGCCATGTACTGTACTTTCAGCTTCATAACAAAATAGTCAAGGGGGAAAAACATATACTGAAATGTGAATAAATCTAGAAAGTGACTGGTAGAAACAATTTTTTTTAGAATACAATTGAAGCATGTATTTTCCATGATTCACATTATATTTATGCTACAATAACTTCTACTGTTCTTGTTACTTTATAAATCTGCGATAAGAGACAGAGTGCTGCAGAGAGCTTACAAACCAAACTTTATCATTGACACTAGACCTCTGCCCAAGCATAGACACATGAAAATTAATGGAGTTCCCTCTTGAAGATAGATCTGCAGGACGAAGTTTAAATCATGACCATGCTTAACAAGTGAATCACTAGTAAGCATAGAAAGAAGAGAGGGGTGTCAGAGGAGGGAATATACAGTCATACAGACAACAGCTACCTAGTTATAGTTACATTTTTAGGTCTGATAAATGTAAGTATGGATCAATACTCTTAGAAATGAGTTATATTATGCATGAGATTTCTTACAGTATCTGAGCACTTACCTAGCCATCTGGCAGGATTTGACTTAGCAAGTTTCTCCCTTCCCTTGTCTTCTAGGAGTTTTGCATTAGGCCCTACGTTTCTTGTATGGTATTGTGTTTGGTTTAGTCTCATGCCGGATTACACTGTACCAAGCAACAAAGCGGAATAATGGAAATATATTGGTACATGGCAGCAGTTTGGCATATTCCATCTTGCGTCTTTGACAAATGCATATCAGGAGATGAGTCAAGGGTAGAAATACAGAGGAAAAGGAGGATCAGGAAATATTCTGCTAATTCAAGTAAGTTCTGTGTAACCATTGAAAAATATATTAATTCAATTTAAAGCTAATTTAAATATTGCAGAACATCTGAAAATTTAGTTGTTTTACTATAAAGCCATTTTACAGATCTTTATAAATAAAGTGCAAGCCAGTTCAGCTGTCTCAGAAGCACACCAGTATAAATTTTCATCTTGAACCCATTATTTGTAAATATTTAGTTTTGTCTTAGGCAGTTTTGATCCTTGAGAGTACTTTCCAGCTTGATTTCCTTAATAGTATTTTTTGAGAAAATTTGTCAAAAGCCTACTAAAATATATTTAATTGTTCCTTCTTCATCCCCTATGCTGTTGTCACACTCACAAATTCTAAAAGGACAGCAAAGCACAAACCTTTGTTCTTCCTCATGGAAGCCACTGTAGTTGTATGTTTAATTTTTACTCCTCGAGGCATTTCTTAAGTGTACCTTTTATCATCATTTCACACAGTTTTCACTCTGGAACTGAAGCTAGGTTATGGGAATAACAAATGCCAAACATAACTGTTGTAGCTATATTAAAGCTGGACAAAACATTTGCTGAATTCCAGACATTGTATAGAGTAATTGACTGTGAGACATTGTATACTCCTGCCAGCAGCTCATCTATTTAATTTTTAAATTTATTCAGAACTCTTAATTTAAGATTTTCCAGTCCTAATGACTAGTCAGCATTTAATTTTCCAATTTGTTCCAGCACCTCCTCTTTTGATACTCAATTTCAGACAGTTCTTTTTATTTTGTGAAAATACAGGACTGTCATTGCCACACACTTGTATGTGCAGTGACAAAAAAACTAAAGAGCTAAAGAGGTGGCAGTGAGGATGGTTTTTTTTTCTCTTCCTGCTTCATTGGGTAGCTGGTTTGATTTTATTTTGCACAGTGAATGCTACTTTTTAGGTCTGTGCTTAGAAAACTGCAACTTTCTAAATCTTTTTTTTCAAGATTAAATTAGCTTTTTTTGGCCTCATTTCAAATCATTTTGTATGTATGGGGAACCAAAACATTTTTTAGGGAATTAATTTATGAACAACAGCAGCTGGTACCAGAAACACTTCCATCAGTTTATTCATCCAATAGACATAGTTTGGTGTAAATAATGGAGATACATACCTTTAGAGAGAGGACTGTTGACACCTTCAGGAAGTGTCCCCACACTGCTCCAGTTAGTTACGTACAATTAACACTTTCCTTTAAGGGTCTTCTTTTATCCTTTATTTAATACAGTTAAAATATTACAAAGATATACCAGGCCCAAATGACAAGATATGTAGAAGTATCAATTCTTGGAAACAGATTGTAGCATTTAATCAGTGTTGATCCTAATGCTAGTTATGTCCATGATTTGTTAAGGGTTTTCTAGTTGAATGTATTTTCATTATCATAATTCGATGCACAAGAGTTAGAGCCCAGATAATTACAAGTGAAGAACAGGGGATAGAATATAAAAAGTGACATTTCCTCTGACAAGCAAATATTAGCTAAAAATAAAGCAGAAATTTTCTTCTGAAATTTAATTATGTTACAAAAGGAAAAGAAAAAGAAAAACTAATGAACCAGGTCACCCTCACTATCTTTACTTACGGCTCTTTAAATGTATAGATTTTATAGCTAAGGTTAGAAAACACTCCACTCTATATCTACTCTATATTAAACCAGCAGCCTGGTCTGGATTGTCGTGTTATGAATGAATAATTTCAAGAGGATAGTTTAGAATAAAAAGGAAATGAAAAAGGAAGAAAGCATTACCTTCTTTACCCCTTTAGGGATACTGTTGAATATATTATTTTCCTTCTCTGTCTCAGATGGTCAGGTTCTGCATTGACAGAGATCAAAGACACCATATACAAAAAGAGGAGAGAACAGTGCGGTATTTAGCCTAGAAAACTCAGACTACTTTTTTGATCAAAGAAGTTACAGAAATCAATCTGCAATGACCCTTACAGGGTCCTGAAAAGACCCCTTTCAAACCCTCTGTGGTTTGAAGCATGACTATAACAGTGGGACAAGGATGGTGTCCCTTGTTAATGAAATCCTCCAAGCATTGGGCAGCCATCCAACAGTGCGTACGGATTTATGTCTATAGCAAACTATCCTACTAATCACATAATGTTATTATTAGCCCAGCCGTGCTGCTACGAGTAAATGAAAACCGCTCTTTACTTCTTCCTTTTCCTCTGACTGGGTTCCAGTGACCTGAAAGATTTCTTAACGTAAGGTCATGTTTTCACTACTTTTATTCAGTATGTATATTAGTTGCCTAGATAATATTAAGGGACTTTTTAGACTGCAATCTCAGCAGTCTCCTTATCTTTCCACACCCTGAACTCACTAAATCTTTCTTTGAAATAACCTGCTTGCAATGTAAACAGGGCAGAAGTACAGACACAAAAAAAAGACAAGTATAAAGAGAAATATAGAGAGGATTGTCCTGGTTTTGGCTCGGATAGAATTAATTTTCTTCCTAGTAGCTGGTATGGTGCTGTGTTTTGGATTTAGGATGAGAATAATGTTGATAACACACTGATGTTTTAGTTGTTGCTGAGCAGTGCTTACACTAGTCAAGGACTTTTCAGCTTCCCATGCTCTGGCAGGTGCACAAGCTGGGAGGGGGCACAGCCAGGACAGCTGACCCAAACTGGCCAAAGGGATATTCCATACCATACGACATCATGCTCAGCACAGAAACTGGGGGGAGCTGGCCAGGGGGGCAGACACTGTTGCTCGGGGACTGGCTGGGCGTCAGTCGGTGGGTGGTGAGCGGTTGCATCACTTGTTTTTTCCTGGGTTTTGTTTCTGTCTCGCTCATCGTTTTCCTTTTCATTACAACTTATTATTAGTATATTATATTATATTATGTTATATTATATTAATTTCAATTACTAAACTGTTCTTATCTCAACCCATGAGTTTTCTTACTTTTGCTCTTCAGATTCTCTCCCCCATCCCACCGGGGGGGGGGAGGGTAAGTGAGTGGCTGTGTAGTGCTTAGTTGCCGCCTTGGGTTAAAACCACGACAGGGATTAACTGCAATCATTTTTTTTGCCCTCATAAGGAAACATATTCATTCATTGTCAAGAAAATTTGCAATCACATTCTTTTTGCAGTTAAAGCTGCTTCTGGGATCTCTGTTGAAGGTAGTAATTGGATGTATGTTTTCCCATTTGAATCTGGTCAAAAGGCGACCTGCGGTTTGTCTGTCTTTTAAGGTGGAAACTTTATATTAATATCTCTGCTGGGAATACTGCAATATAAGAGTTAAATTGTCACTTTGGGATAGACCTTAACCCTGTAAACAATACAGAATAAATAACATCATTGTTGCTTTTCCTGTGTCACTTCTTATTTTGGGAGTAATTGAAAGTAAATACTTAAAACTCTAAAAAGCCCTATTACTTTTCTAAAGTACTAGCTACACAGCTGGAGTCTTGTCTAAGGAGAAGGTCAGAGGATGTCTACATCAGCAGGCAGGGCACAGTGGTGCTACAGAATCTGCATGGTAAAACAGTTATTGGCTGAGGACCTGATATTCACATGGAATTGGTTTCAATCATTAGCCTCAGGCTAGTTTTAGACTAAGCCCATGGCGTGAGTGCCCATTGGCAGCTGGAGTATATTCCATGTGCCATGGAAGAGCATCTTTCTGGCTTAGTTTTGGTCAAAACAGGTCTATTCTGTGTGCTCTGCACCTGTCCATGATGTGAGCCCAAAGGTGGGACGTGGCGCTGACTGATCCACTCCAGTGAGCGGTCTTGATCCAAACCAAAAAGCTAATGATGCAGAACATCTAGTGACAGCTCTGTAACACACAGTATGCACAATAAGAATCAACAACTTAAGTGGGAGTACAGCTTCATAATATGTTTCCGGTTCTTCCAGAGTTCATGTGAAAAAGGGATTTGGGCTAAAAAAATGTTAGGTTGTCCATTGGCACTGCCTGGTAAAGGGTACTCAAACATCATGCCCCATATGCACTGAAGTGGGAAAAGTTACAAACCTTTCAGGATTAGGCAATGTGAGGGGAAGTTGCGGTAAGAGCCACAGTCCTCAACTTTCTCCACTGAGAAGCAGAATTGCTCTGGGAGTCTGCAACTTTGAACAAAAATCTCACTACAGTTTCATATGCCTTTCAGATGTTTAATCTTCAGAGAAAATGTTCTTTTTTTGTTATTTTGTGGTATTGTATAAAATGTAGTGTCAGCATAAAATGCATTTTTTTTTTCTCAGAGAAATTCCCACAATTTTCATGTCCCAGCTTAATATCTCAGAGCCACTTAGCTAGAAAATTAAACTGAAAAAGGATTAGAAAAAGTTAGTCAGCTGAATATAGAGAACTGGTATCAATACTGAGCTTTTCTTTTTGTTGTGTGCCATGACTTGGTGATGAAAATCACAACTTTTTCATACTGTTGTCCCCGCATGCTGAGGAAAACTGCAATCAATATTTTCCTATCTGTCATTATAAGAAAACAAATCATTCAAAGAATGTAATTAGCCTGTAATTATCAGGTGATAATGAATACCACATCCAATATCTTGCCTCCTTTGAAAGTTACAGTTATGTTGTGAGAGAAAATGAGACAAGAAACAGCTTTCAGTGCTGTGCTGTCAAAATAGGTGACTGAGATTCTAAATAGTTTATGAAGTAGTTGTTGACAGTTAAAAATAATCTCTGTGCAATGTCGAATTATCAATTCATCGAAATGTCTCCGTAGCAGGGGAATGAAGAATATTAGTGGTTAATTAATTACAAATCCAATAAACAGAGGAGATGAAGGGAGCAGTTAGAGGGATTAATAAGGAATGAAAATACAGATTTAGGTGATGAGAGTATATGTTGGATCTTGAAAATGAGAAAATTCAAGGAAGGTTCTATCCTTTTGAAATCAGTCAGTCTTTTGCATATACAGCATGTATTTACACGGTGTAAATTATGGCCAGGGGAAGTAACTGAGACCAGGAATTAATAGGATTTCAACGCAATTTGACAGGTTTGTCGATATGAAGAATGTCTCATTATCCTTGTTAATGCTAACTAAAATTATGCAGAAGTGTTATTAAACCTCACACTTGAAGCTTGAAGCCCACCTTTAATTATTTTTGATCAGGAGGAGACTTCTGCAACAGCAAATTAACCTTAAATTTGCCTACTTAGAGGTCTTCAAACCTTTCTTTGCAACATCTTCTTGCAGGGCCCTGTTAGAGCCTGGGTGAGTGGGATCTGAATTCGGATCCAGAGGGTGATTCTGATGTTCCTGTTTCTTTCTCTTGGTTCATCTTCATGGGTTTAGGATGAAGCCCTTGAGAAACTGCGTATGTGAGGATGGATTTTTAAAATTAGTGTTAGATAAAATATGCCCTGGTGCTCTCATAAAGACAGAGCACTTTAATTACCTGGTACATGAATGGCATGCTTCACATTTTGACGGGTGTTGCCTGAGGTCTAAGCTTTTCGCCAAAGTACCTATAAGGAGGTAGCAAGTACTGTGATCATATTACACCTGCTACTATAAGCATCAGAATTAACGTCACTAATGATATGATCACTATTGCTACACAGCAGCCAATACAAACTGATACTGAAGTGATTTTACAAGCTAGAGAAGGACCTTCCTCTTAGCACCTTGTTTCCTACATTCGTTGTGTTCTAAAAACCCCCAAAGTCTCTTTCTGGCTAATATTTTCTATGCTGTCGTGACTTAACTCCAGCCGGCAGCTAAGCACCACACAGCCGCTCTCTCACTCCCCCTCAGAGGGATGGGGGAGAGAATCAGAAGAGTAAAAGTGAGAAAATTCGTGGGTTGAGATAAAGTTTAATAGTTTAATAAGTAAAGCAAAAGCCGACACGCAAGCAAAGCAAAACAAGGAATTCATTCACTGCTTCCCATCGGCAGGCAGGTGTTCAGCCATCTCCAGGAAAGCAGGGCTCCATCACACATAACGCTTACTTGGGAAGAGAAATGCCATCTCTGAACTTCCCCCCTTCCTTCTTCTTCCCCCAGCTTTCTATGCTGAGCATGACGCCATATGGTGTGGGATATCCCTTTGGTGAGTTGGGGTCAGCTGTCCCAGCTGTGACCCCTCCCAGCTGCTTGTGCACCCCCAGCCTACTCGCTGGTGGGGTGGGGTGAGAGGCAGAAGAGGCCCTGACTCTGTGTAAGCACTGCTCAGCAATAGCTAAAACATCCCTGTATTATCAGCACTGTTTCCAGCACAAATCCAAAACATAGCCCCATAGTAGCTACTATGAAGAAAATTAACTCTATCCCACCCAAAACCCGGACATATGCTTAGCCTCATACTTTTGAATGCAGAGACATTTAGGCAAAAGCTTTTAAGCTGTGTTGGGAGAAAGCAAATATGTGTGTTTGGGAGAACACACAATAAAAGTTCACTGTGAAATTGGCTGTTCCTCACAATCGGCAGTTTTTCAAGCCCTCTATGGGGAGGGTGACAACTCTGATTTCAATTTTGATATCAAATTCTTATGCAGTCTTCTTTTCTTACTGAATTTTACATGAAATCTTCTGATTTGTACTATTTCTTAAGTCATTTGAAAACAAGACAATAAATTGCACACATTAGAATCATTTAAAATATCATTTCTACATGCACAGTAGCATCTGTTCCTGATATTTTGAGTGCATGTCACAATGCTGTTGGTGGCAGATAATATTTACATAGCAATGTGGAAAATATTTGAACAGGGCTGACTTGCTCCAGAGGCAGTAAGTAGAGAAGCACTTTCCTTCTTGCTGTTCTGTGTGTTCCACTCTATTGTGTTATTATCCCATTGTTGCAAAAAGCAGTTGCAGCTGGAGAGACCTTTTGGACTCACTGCGCTCCCGAAGGAGGAGCAGAAGTAATTAGGCTCTCCCTGCTCCCTGTGAAACCACAGGCAATCTTCAGTGGCTGATGTAGTGTGACTAGACTTCATCCCCAGTGTACCGCAGGACCTAATAGGTCCAAATGAACTATAAATGATAGTGGTAGACAACAATTGGTACTCCCTTTATCAGTGTAATTACCGCTATGTGTGAAAATCTAAATTAGGAACCAGACCCTGAATGGCAGCTCAGCTGTGCTAGAATCAGCACAGAAGTAAAAAGTGACTTCAAGCAGTTTGTGTTTTCTCCAGATTCAGGGGCCATCCGTATCCTTGTTAGGCATCACAATCTGAGTTGTGTTCAATGAAATTTAGAAAAGCAGCTTGATTTTTTGACAATGACTCATTTCAGCAAGCTTTTCAGCTATAATCTATGGACTAGATGCTATTTCTGTGTGTATAATGACTTTTTCTTGTAAATATTCCATTTTTAAAACTAAGCCTAAGCTTGCCTATGGACAGTAACAAGTATAATAGAATGAATTTTCATTAACTGTTCACTGTGAATATGTCTTCTATCTTAGTGGTGTTACACATATTTTCTCAAAAGGTATTATGTATCTGATTCACACACAGATATAAGGTGATCTCTGCAAATCATTTGTGGATGCAGTCGGGAAATATCTCTGATTAAAGCATTCACACTATAACAAAGCAGCTAGGAAGATATATCAGAAATTTACCCAAATCCCTTTGTGATGCTTATAATATGCACCCCGTCTTAAGACTAAGCTAACAGAAGGCACCGAACCTTATGCTTGCAGTATGTACAAAGGGCTGATAGCTCTAAAATGCTTGGAAATGCTTGAGAGAATAAGAAGTGAGAAATTAGTGTCAGGATGTCTTATTGCTTTCTGTCTGTTATACTTGGAAGGAGAAAAATAGAAATTCTTTTTCAAGGTTGGGGCTCTCAGAATGAGATTCTTTGCTACAAAGGGGCAGGTAAACTCTTCTCCTAGGAAGAGTTAATGTACGTGTTGTTGCATCATTTAACAGCCTTGTTCATACCCAGAAAATATGTTTGTCTTGTCTTCTGTTTAGTTGCCTCTTCCACCATCTTCTTACCTGTATCGCCAGCTAAACACTGCACAAACTGCTGCTTCATCAAACTGTGGCCACTGATTGCTCCTTGCTATATTGTCTGCCACTGCTGAGGTGTGTTTGTTTCTGTTATCTTTGCAGTTCCTCTGAAGGTGTTACATCCTTAGCATCTTCTCCATCAGACTAAAGAAGCTCAGTTCCCTCACTCCCTCCTTGCAAGTCATTCTGAGTCCTGAACGATCAGGCTGTATGTAGAAAGAGGTGAACTGTGCTCTAGACTCCACTGACTATATTGACTAGCTGACTTCCTCTGATTACAAAGGAAGTGACTACCTCAGATGTAGACATCTCCAAGTCAGATAATCCCACTCAGCAGTCATTTCCAACATGATCTTTATGGGTGCCTGCTACAGATCACTTTTCGTAAGGGAAACTTGCATTGAAGCAAATACTATACATACTGTACATCAGCGAATATTAGGGGCCAAAATTTTCCTTCAGCAGGAAAGTATCCAAAGTATTAAGCATGTTTCAGTGTCTGGTTATTCTTCAATTCAGATAATGGCAAACTTGTCCAAAGGAGCGTGTAGCAGAGCTTCCACCAAGAGACACTTGACTGTATTTTGAAATATTCATCAACCAAATCATAAATATCAAAGTTTTTCTGATTTCTACAATGTGAATGAGCCTGCAAGAGGGATGTATTTGTCCCATTTTTCTCATAATTCTTGTTAGAATATTATTGATTTTGATCAGCCTTATCCTCACATTCTTCTGAGACATAAGAAGTTTACTACTAATTACCCATGGGAAAATGTTAGGGTATTTTAAGAAGCTAAGATCAGATTTTAAAATGCAAGTACAGGAAGGATAGGTTTTAAAGAAGGGATGGGAACTCTTGACCTCAGAAAAGTTCTCCAGAGGAAGGAAACTTTTTTTTAGCATTCATATAAAAATGAGAAGAAATACCCATTCCCTGACCAGTGTTTTTCCCCTTCAAAGGCTGACAGATGTATTCTGAACCTGCATTCATAATTTTCTGCCCAGACAATCATTTGTCAGAGGAAGTCACAAAACTTTTAAGGTATGTGAACTTACCGGTTTGGGCACAAGGTGTTGTTTACATCTCAGCTAAAGAGAAATTGGATTACTTTCATGAACAAAAATCATAGGCATTCATTTTGGAGACCATATTGAATGTGTTGACCTTTCATGTTCAAGACAGAACATGAATGCACAATTACTGTCAAATTTGCTTATATAGGTGCTGTATAACCATGCTGTTACTTTATAAACTGCTATATAGTACCAATTCCTTTTCTGTTATTTAAAAACTGTCTTTAAGCACTGCCAGTACGTGAATAAGAAGGGCAGATGTAGAATAAACAGGTATTCTATGATGACTTGTTTATCCCTTCAGATAAAATGCTTCATTTTGTAATCCTTCTCCAGTATTCCTACAAGCCTTCAATTTTTAACTATGTAACAAAAATACCAGAAAGGGCTGGTTACTAACTAGAAAGTGGTGGAAACCCTGTGTAGCACTCAAACCAAAACTGTTCATATAGATTATTATACTGCAAAGGGCCTTTGTATTGTGTACAATGACCTTATTGTCTTATACTACCTTTTTTCCCTCAAAAAAAATTCAGCTACAGTATTTTTCAATTGCTTTTTTCTGTAAATAGATTAGTCAGATAAAGAGGATAAACATTTTATATATGCTACGATATTTTATTTGGTAATTTTAGGAGAAATTGCTATGATTTTCTCTTAAATAAGGCATTTATTCTTGAGACTTTGCCCATACATATGCTGTTGTTAGCTCAATATCATAATTGATGGAGTGGCAGAAGGTTGTCCACCCTCGCCTAGCTCACATCCCATGAGAAAATATTTCTTTAGTATTGTGTCACTGGGATGCTATGCTGGAGTGGAAGGGTGGAAGGAGTATCTCCTTCTGGAGCAGTAGCCAAGCCTGTATCTACTACACAATTTTAGAAGGAAATGCATGGCTGCCCGGTGACTCTTGAGCCTTGGGAAAGGGGGCAGCTGGGGTACCCAGCACAGCGTGCATGAAGAGGGGAGACTCCTCCTTTCATGCAGGCTAGACCTACAAGGTGAATGGACTTGAATTTATATCTACTGACAGAGATATGATATTGCTCTATATTTCTTTAAGATCCTGTCTTTTGTGGGATTTCTTGCAATGCAGTCTGAATTTTTAAAAAATAATGTTAAAAGAATGTAATTGGTTTCCTTCAGGCCAAGTGAAAATTTAAAAGGTCAGATCCATATATAAGAGAGAATCCCATAGATAGGAGAGGATCAGCATAAAGAAATACAACAAAAGTTACATTTTTACCTCTCTGTTGGTCTGATAAATATTAAAAGCAAAATTTTGAACAATAAAATTCTGCATATATTTTTACTTTCACTTTACTCCTGAACTTCAAGATTGACATAGCTTTCCAGTTCAGAAGCAATGAGAAGTTAAAAAAATTCAGCAATACTGAGAAGGACCGAAAGATAGTGTGAAATAAGTAATTTAAGATTGATTTCTAATGTGGTGCCATGTCTAAGAGAGAGGATGGGCTCTTTATTTCTTTTGTAGAACACTTCGAGAGCCACAGATGAAAAAAAGAATATGAAAACATGTTTAGCTGTAAAAGTAGGTGAATATCCAGCAGAGAGAGTCAGGCTGTTTTAAGGTAGTGTGTGTCTGATTTTTAAAACATATGATGAGATAAAGATGACCTTCCAAGAAGGTCCGGGAAATGCTTTAGGCAATGAATACTTCAATAATCTTAGTCTGCTATTTTGTTTATTCCAGAGAAGACTAATAGGTGACTCGTTCACTGTCCACAGATATTTATCTGGACAACAATATTTTGACAGTTACCTTTTGTAAAGTAATAAAAGGCATTGTTTGAAGACTGAAGCTAGACTAATTTTGACTAAAAATATGGTAATTGATGTTTTTACCTTTTAAAAAAGAAGGTAATCATCACATGAATATTTTCCTGAAGTTATTCTTGTTTTTATTTATTGAAAATTCTTGTATAGAAGTTTCTGTTAGCTTTTCTGTTCAGTACACAGCACTTAAGAATCAGGTGTAAAGTTTATGTCATGTTCTTTTCTATGTTATGCAAATAAATGGTCAAGGTCATTTACAAAAAGAGTTAAATATCTTGCTGATATTTCACTTCGAAGAATGAACAGACAAAACATTTATTTAGTGATAAACCCCTAGGAGGAACCAAGTGACTTGGGGCCTCTTACTTTGTGCTATAAGCATATTTACCATGTTTTATCACCAGAACTAGCCATCAAATCATGAAACTATTTTCTAGAAAGCAGCTGATTTGACAAAGCTCTCACTGAGATGGTTTCACAAATCAGGATGGGATTTCTGATCAAGAAGACTCAGGTGAATAGGAGACTTCCCTTAGATTTTTTCAGTTTGATGTCCACTATAAGACACGTTTCTCACCTCCCAGATAAATGTTAGTATTCTTTTACACTGGGTTTCTTTAATTCTCTTGTAAAATAAATACTTGTTTTTCCACAAATAGCTATATTTAAATTGGACAGATACAATGAGATAATGTTTATAGCTTAATATATAGGAAGCCTCTGCAATACAGCAGAAGGATTGACTGCAGTCTGACTCTCTACCTTTTATTTTTTTTTTAAGGAGAATAAAAATATCTCCATTTCATTCAAAGGCAGAGCAGAAAAAACCCGAATGCCCCAGAAACAAGAAAATAATTTTTTACTAGGTTCTACTTCCCACTTTCAAAATACATGTACTGTGGACCTCACAAACAGGCAGGAACCCTCACAATTTGTGATTCAAATCAAACTGTGGCACTCCTCCTAACAGAGCTTAAAGGGGTTTATTACCCTGCATTGCCTGATATGGCTATGCTTTTTCAGTACTGCAAGCTGCAGAAAAACTCCTAGCCATGTTGTTATTTTACTTATGGGGTTGCCAGAATCCAAACTTGTGGCTGGAAACATCTGAGATTTGAAGATGTGTCAATAGCTTTTATGGGGATGAGAAATCACCACATAATGTAAGTTCAAAATGCTACACTTGGACGAAGGCTCATTTGATCAGAGGTATGATGCTTTGGGAAGCCTTGCAAAAGGTGCAGAACCCATAAAAATGTCAGATGGGGTCAGTACAATTCCAGTTCAGCAGAATTTTAGGCATGTCTCTTAATGTGCTAAGTTCAATGGCTGGTCTTCCTACATTCCCTGTAATATTGCTAGAAAAACAAAGAGAGAGATCAGGATGCTGTTGCTGCTCTACAACAACCATTAGAAGGAGGTCCATTCTCCTGACTAATTTAGGTGCCTAATGCCGGGACATGCTAATTCCTGGTTTGTCATCTTCCAGCGGATGGAACAGCCCCAGAAAAGTCAGGTGTCCTGACATCTGAGTAACATCTGGATTACTGAATCTTGGAATATTAACCCTTGTCATGATGTCCACAAAAGAAATGGCTAAACAGAATCTATTATTAGAAAAGTTGATACAGGACCATTACCTAACACTGGAAATGGAGACCTATTCTCCTAGCAGTATAGGGCTATGCTACTAAGCAGATTGCTGGGAGCTGAATATTGATTCTATTTTCTTTCTGTCTTGATTTGTTTTTAAACTGTCTTGTATGTTGGACAGTCACTAAGACAATATTTGCCTCAAGGAGTACAGGTGTATGCAGCACAACAAAATGCCAGCGTGTTCTGGGTCTGCAAAATTATCCATCAGAAATATTAATTATTGATGATGTTACAATTTTTGATAAAGTGAATACGTACCTCTGCTTTCATAGCCAATTTATCCATGGTTCTTACATACAATATTCTCCACAATAGTAAAGACTCATTTCTCTTTCAAAATGTCTCCTGTTCTATATTTCTATTATAGCTGTGTCCAGACCATCCATCCCTAACAGTTTTGAAAAGCCAAGAGAAGTGCACAGCTACCAGCAAACCTAGTGAAAACTCATTTGCAAGGGAATGAGCTGTGTTCTGATACAGTTGCAGTGAAATAGCTGTTCAGATAGTAGATCTGGCTGTAATAATATTTTTCACAAAATCCGGTTATAAAATGAACATACATGATGTCTGTTTGGACTATCTGAAACTTTGATCATGTATCATAACTATTTAATTAAAATATTCACACAAAGACAACAAAGGAAATAAAGCAGCAGCACATTATAAAAGCTCCTTGCTTTGATGTTTTGAAATTTCTTTTACTGCTTAGTTTAAATGCCCTAAAATTCCTTAAATCTTATAAGCATTTTGATTTTGAGACTTATTTTAATGTGAAGACACTTTGCAAAATCCTTCGATATAGCAAAGTACAGATAAACTCATTCCTTTGCAAGTATTGAGAATTTCTTCTGCATATATTTTTTTCACTGTGAGACAAAGCAGCTCCAAATTTCTTTATGCAAATGCGTGAGAATTCACCCTTACTACTGATTGCAGAAAATGATGTCTTTAATTAATAGAACTCAGTAAATTCTGCTAAGGAACACATCAGTGATGAAACTAGACTTTCATCCTTTCAAGCTGTAATGACGTGTAAAATTATTCATTTAATCTCTTAGCATTTTTTTTCTTTTCTTTAGCTTAATAAAAATTGAGAAGGAAAGCTGGTATTCTTTTAAAAAGGATAGTACTAAATATTTTCATATCATGATGTAACAAGGTAGAAATTGTTGTTGCTTAGTCTGATAGATGAAAACCTGTCATCATTAACACTTTTATAAGAAAATAAACACAATATGGAATGATTTTGTATATCGCATGTGAACGACCTACTATTCAACATCTGGATGGGAAATAGGTCTTTTGTTTTATGTGCAATATCTTTTTAAGGAACTTGCTCAACCCAAGGTGCAAAACTCCTATAACCTCTAATAGGAATTTTGCCTATTTAAGAACTTAAAATTGCGTATTGAAGAACTTACAGTTTACTGAAAGGCTCTTTTTGAGTACAATTCTTGTAAAAGCAGACAGCACAATGCAATAAAAGAAATTTTGGAAATTTCTGGAATTCTGGAAATAAAAGAATTCAGAAATGTGCAAGTATGGAAGTCCAAAGAAACTGAAATTATTGTTTCTTCTGTCTGACTTCAATTATGTATCAGTTATCTTTACCTTCCCCCTTGTGAATCACCCATGCCCTTAAATTCAACAGTGGAAAAGGTAGGTTGGTAGTTACGCAGGATCAGAAAGAATCCCCTTCCTGTAGAGAGTTTGTGAAGTGCAGCAATGGTTATCTTCTGTGGTCCTAACAGGCAAAGTGACGCTGCCAGTGTGGAGAACTTATTTATAACTTCTCTACGAGATACCACACTGGGCCTGTAAAGCCAAATCTACCCAGATGTAATGAAGCATTTCTAATTATAGTTTAATTCTTCAAAGCAGAAGATTGGAAGGGGCTTCCAAGACAAAGGCAAACGGGTAGTTGACATCAAATCCAGGAGAGCCTGCAGAAAGCCTGCTGTATGCCCCTTCTTAGTTTCCTAGATCAGCTTTTGCAAGATAACTTCAAAAATGGCACAGTGGCTTGAAAAGCAGCTGCAGTCTACCTGGCAGTAGGAACAAATCTCTTAGAAGCAGAAATCCTCACATTCCTACCCACAGCTAAAACACTTACGCCAACTGTGATTGCAGTTTAATTGTGAAGCAAACTGTATCCATAACAAAAGAGAACAATTATAGGTAATCTGGCCCTGTAGGCAAACAGAAATCAAGTGTAATGATGTTGTAGGCCAATTACTTGTTCTGATTTCTCTAGCTGGGCATTTCTTTCAGAATGGACTAAGACAGAACTTGTGGAAGATGGATTTTTGTAACAGCTTTATGGGGAAGATCATTTCAGCAAAACCTGGAGGTGTCCATTTCCTTTAAAAAAGCTATTATCCTAGGAGTCTTCTATTGATAGAGACAGTTTCTCCAGCTGTCTCCTTGGTTTCAGTCTTTCTGAGAGCCACAATAAAACATCTCTTATAGAACCTGGACTCTTAGTATTCTTGCGGCATTTTGGCTTTTTGGTTTCAGCCCATAAATGACTTAGAGATGGTTTTATGAACAATGAATAAAACCAGGGGTGGGATGAAATTCTGGATGGAGGTATCTAAATTTAGATGTCTGGATGTAGACTACATGCCCAGTCTTTCCTTACAGTCTTTGAAGACTTGGGTCTTGATTCCTTTGGTGACATATAGGCATCTAATGCCATTTGAGAAGCCCTGAGATATCTGAGATGTCTGTATGTGGCTGACGGATATGACATAGGAACCATAGTACACCCATTCCCTTATGGACTTGCAGCTGAAGGCCAGGTGATATACCCTAGGGATGTGTAAGATGCACTAGGGCTTGCTTGTGGAAATCTTAGTGGAGCAAGTACCAGTTGGTACAACCAAAAGCCTCTGTAAAGATGTTCTTCAAACTGTTATGTAGACCTACATTTGACTAAATTTGGCACATTTGACCAGATTCCATCCACAGGTCCACACAAACACTTTTGAATGGATTGATACAAATGATAGAATTCACAAATGCATGAGTTAGCTGCCTGATTTTCTACAAAACACTGCACCAAATTCTGTGGGTTTAGGAGCTGACATATAGAGTAGGATTCAATTTGCCCTAATTTTAGGTGTCTATGCATTAAGTTAAGAGTATAAGCTCCATTACAGTTAATAAAGAGCTAGGGCTTCAGTATAGGAATTGTTTGCCTCAGCGTCAGAGTCTGGTGCCATATGGGACCAGCTAAGGTATCTGAGATGTCCAAAGGGCCTGGCAAGGGAAACACATATCCTTCAAGAAATCTGTGTCCTTTTAGAATGGCAGGTAGAGGCTGGGTGGAATGTCCCAAGCACTAAGTGCTTATTTGTGGGCAACTGAATCACCCTTCTGGTTGATACAGTAAGAGATTCAGTTTGCTCTGAGATGGATTATTTTCAGATAGACAAACACTTTTGGTACAAAGTAGATTTACAGCTGTTAGTTGTCTGATTTTCCTGTAAAAAGCATGTTTGTGCATTGAAATACCGGTGTTGAACATAGTCTCCCTTTGAATTCTTGGTTTTTGATTTTGACTTTGTTTGGTGACATTACAATTCAAGCAAAATGAACAAGAAAATCATGAAGGTTAAAGCTGTTCACAAGCTCTGTGTGTGCTCTAAAAATAATAATCAGTCAAACCTCAACTTTGACATGCCATAGCAGTGCAATACTCACGCCTTTGTGGGTGTTCATTTTTGCTCTGGACCGGTCATTAGCTGTGTTTGACTAAGCTCTTATTTATATTCTGTCAACCATAGCTGGGGGTCCCACTTTGCTTCTAGGGGCAGATTCTGCCCTAAGGTGTTTTAAATCTAAATACACAGGACAGACAAAAGAGGGTAGAGGAAGAGCATATGCAAGATGACTCTCCTGCTCCGTGGCACAGCTGGGGAAGTCTGTTTCATCTGGGTTCTGCTTCAAGAGACAGGTTCTTGGCAAGACCAAATGCTCCTAACTCTGCTTGTGGTGCATTACAGAAACAGCACCAGAAAACAGATGTCCAAATCCTTCTGTAATGTAGTTCTGCTTGCTAGGAGTCTTACAATTTCTTAGGATTACACCAGATGGGTGATGTCCAATCCTAGTGGAAAAGCAAGTAAAAAAATGTTAATCCTGATGGAAAACTTCACATTGTACATTAAAAGTGATAATGTAAACTTTGATGTTTTCTTTGCTCCTAGAGATCAAAGGATAATTTTGTTTATGCAGCTGTAACAGGAACTCTGCTCAGATGGGAGTAAATAATGCTGCCTACTCTGAAATAATAAAACTAAGATGTATACAGAGCCATCCTGAAATATTTATGGAAAACATCCCATTAACTTTCTTGGAAGTATGATAAATGAACATTTATTTTTCATTTTTATTATTTAAAAATTTATTTTTTTATTATTATTTTTCCTGATACTGCTAAATAAATAAATGCAACTAAATGGAAAGAATAACAAACAACTAGGTAAAAATAGTTTCAATATGCAATTATCAAATCCTTCCTAAATATTTGTATTAGCTTATAGAACATATATAAGATAAAACATAAACGAAAACGCTAGTTTCATGCAGTCATCATGCTATACAGTGCCCTTTTATGTCTGGTGTATGGTGTAGGACAAGTTG
>WAAD01029600.1:226930-241095 GCA_013389945.1 Fregata magnificens
ATGTACCTTACTAATCCTGCTACATTTTAAGTTGTGTCAGCATTTCTGTGGTAGTCTGTGTTTTCCAGGGGTTTACAACACAGATGTAAAAATTTATTCTATACTGAAAATATATTTTATCATTTCATACAGATCGGCTTGTTATGTACTTAAAAGATACTATAAGCTTTATGCTATATATAAAATATACATAAAATACAGTATAAATTAAATATAAAATAAGATAGTTATTCTTAAGGGTAGATTTTTAAAAGTTCTATTAGCACAAAAGAGTGCACACATATACAAAAATTATGATAAATATTTAAACCATATATATAAACTGGATATTTAAAACAGATTCAAATCTTCAATTTTTAACAGAATTTTGGCCTGCGGTTTATGCATTGTAAACTAGATACTCAAACTAACTGAACTTGGGCTGGTCTAAGAATAGGTGTGTGTGCAGATATGGTGGTATGTGAAGATATGAAACCCTATTGCAAGGTGAAGAAGTGTAAATAGCGCCATGTTCTATGTCGTTTACTCCCACTGCAAGTCACAAGGGTGAACCTGGGAGTAGTATCAGGCCTCCAGGATTTGGCCAAGAATTCTTCATGCCAAAAAGAGAAAGAGATATTGGAACTACCATCTAGGGACTGGATTTTGTATTCTCTGCACACTCAGAATCCACGTTATATCTCTGCTTTGAGTGTGCAAAGAATGTAAGATTTATGTCCTAAAAGCAGAAATTAAATTTGCCTAGGAAGTGCTAAATTCCAGCATCATACTAAGCAGATGGAACTTGGCGTATGGAAGTGATTTTTAGAAGAAAAAGTCAGTTGAGCTAAATATGAGGAAAGAAGAGAGGAACTGATTTGATTCACTAAGATAACTTGCTATCGTAAGTTAGCAGGAGGATCCAAAGAGGTTCGAATAGCTGAGAGGAGAATAACAGCCTATAGGAATTGATGAGAGAGTCTATTTCAGCTCTTTACATACAGACACCATTACCACAAAAAGGATGTGGGCGTGGAAGAAGAGCAACAGCAGATTTGACAATAGGATTCTTCTGTGTGTAACTTCAGTACAGACTCAATTCAGCCAGCCAACCGTATTATCATATGTGCCAGTTCCTTCCATAATATAATTCAATGTACTTCTCTTTGACATTGAATATTACAAGAACAGGGGAAAGCCAGTAATATGAAAGGGACATCAGGCCTTCAATAACAATAGTCAAGGGGAAATTAAAAAAAAAAAATCTTCACTTTTATTTATTGTCCCAAGAAAAAAAATGTTCCAAATCAAACATTCCAAGTGAGACATCCTGTGAAGTTTTCCTTCCCTGATTCTTTGTCAACTGCAGAGTCTAGCTTTATGTAAGTGAATTTCAATAGATTATCAGGAAGAAAGAAAGGTACAAGTCCCCCAAGTGTTACTCTTCATATGCATTTGCAGTTGGTGGTGACCTGATACAGTTCTGTTATGGGGAATGCAACCCCAAATACAGACCCTGTAATCTAAAATATAAAACTCCCAACAGAGAGTACTGTTGCATTTGTTACTCATGTTCTTCAATCAAGAGATGCCTAGAAAAATCCTAAGACACAACAGGATGAAAGACTGCTATGATGTTTATTCTGTGTGTGTTTCCACATTTACAAAGACTGTGACCATTTAATTAAGTAAAATACTACTCATCATTTTTTAACAAGAATGCTGTCAGGCTTTTATAGTATTTAAGAATTTCAGTGCATCCAGTCCAGTATTTTGTTGGCCCTGGTTGGAAGAATCCAAATAAAGCTGGATTGCAAATAGCAGTTTAGAATACTTGCAAAAAAAGAGAAATTTGGAAATCCTAACACTGAGGAGTTTTTATTCCACCAAGCTACAAATGTCAACATAGGGTATTCTACCACAAGACTTGCCAACAGAGAGAGAGCCCACAAAATCATTAATAATACTATATTGACAAGATTTTATTTTGTCCCAATGTCCCTAGAGTTGCAGGAGAATGCGTTGCAGGAGGCTTGCATTGAAAGGACACCCTCTAAATAGAAAGAACAAAAAGAACAACAGTTACCTCGTACGCTCAACAGACAAAAAGCATCCAAAACCTCACCTCAGGTCTCAGCTTCCCAGTGATTAGCTTTTCAAACATCCAGTGGCTGTTCACAGGTCTGCATTTTCCCCTTTTTATCACCACTGCATTGCTCCCATGCCTATTAAAGTGCCAAAAGAAACAGTTTCAGTTGTCTTGTCTAAATGGGATATTCTGAATAGCATGGTATTTGTCAAAGCATGTAACCTCTGTAAGGATTTTTATGTGTTCTAAACTGGCATGCTGCATTCACTCACAGGGAAGTGCTTTGCTAGCTGTACAATCCCTTTCTTAACCCAAGTAACCTCCCTGGGATGAGGACCTGTTTTCATATTAGTTTGTTTTGGCAAAATGCTAAATAAATACCAATCAAAATAGTGGGGTTTAGGAGGCTATTTTATTTAGGTTTTCACTGTAGGTCACAGCTGCATCATGATGGTGAACAAAACACAGCACCGAGTATTTTCCAGGAGGAAGGAAGGTGGAGAGAAGTCATCTCATGCTAAATGATATAAGCGAAAAAGTGGTTTTCCAACCTGTATTTGGACAATATGAGTGAAATGTACTCATTCAGATTTGACCAAGAGGTAGTGCCAGTGTAATTTTGAATCTGTCACTTATATTCTGTTCTGATTGGCATTTTTTGAGCTTCTGTCACCTAGGCTTTCCTACTGACAGTTTGTGATGGGAAAAAGTGGAGAGCATAGACTCCCGCTATGTCTGAAAGTGTCTGATCTGGAAATTGAATACGTTTGTGCACTATAAGAGAAAAAGACATGGATGGTCCAGGAATATTACCTCTGGCTTTTTAATATGTACCTTTTTAGAAGCTATATATTTCTCCTAATGTGAAAATTCAGTGAATTACAAATTTAGCTGCCAAGCTTTTTTTTTCCTTCCTGCTGTCCGTTTCTATAAAACAGGAGCAGTAGGACTTCAGTCCTATCCTTGGGTGCTGAAAATTGACAAAGGTCTGTTGAATTCAGTGGTGCTATACTGATTTACCTCATCAGAAGTCCTGGCCAATTAATCACTTGACCTCGCTCCAGAAGTCATAAGATGCAGGCTTCAAGGCTTTTTACAAGCTCTGTCAGCAGCTCTTAACCACCAGAGGTCCCTTGGCAGGTCTCATAGCTGTTATAGCCCGCAGACATAAACGCTGTCAGCACAGCTCTTAAGACTGAGTGGTTACGAGCTTCTTTGTTTAATATTCAGGGTTTCCTGGTTAAAGCCTGTGGCTTTCTTAAGTAGCTCCAGAGAGCAGAAGGAGTTAGTAGCAGTCAAATAATTCATAACAGTCATTTTAAGTTCAGCAATCAGCAAAGTTTTTCTAGAGAGGAGATTAAGACTAACAGGATCGATATGGCATAGAATTATTGTAATTATTTTTTAAAGGTATTGGTGTTTACAGTTTGAAAAGCTGGAAGACCATGCTCCCTCTGAATTGCATGGGGAAAGATGTGCAGCTTAAGCAATCAATGATTTACTGAAAGCAATGCCACAGGCTGTGTCTTTGACAAATGTTAGCTGTGAAGTTATAGGGTTGGTGAAAACTGCAAGCAGTGCCAAACAGGAAAGTTTCCCTATTCCATAATACTCATTGGTGTAGTTCGCACCCCTCACTTGTTTTGCATTCTGTACTGAGATGACCTCCAGACCTTTTGTGACAGTTTGTGAGAAACATAGGAAATTCCAACTGACCATAATATCTGTGGATGTCTGAGAAGATGCACCATAGGTATGGAAGTTGAAGTTGTGAAAGCATTTGTGAAATCCTCTCAAAGAATAACTTCAACAGTTCATCCTGGAACTCTGCAGTGTATCAGGACCAGCCTTTCACTTGAGTGAAAGAACCTGAGGAGGTCATTTAGTGCTATCTCCTGCTCAGAGGAAGGTCAACTACAGCAGGTTGCTCAGGGCTGTGTCCAGTCATGTTTTGAGTATCTCCAAGGTTGGAGATGCCACAACCTGTCAGGGTAACCTGTTCTCAGAATGAAAAAAATTCCTCTTATGTTTAAATGGAATTTCCTGTATTTCAATTTGTGCCTGTTGCCTCTTGTCCTGTTACTGGGCACCACTGAGAAGAGTCTGGCTCTGCCCTGTTTACTCCACCGCCCCTGAGCCTTCTCCTCTTCAGGCTGAACAGTCTCAGATCTCTCAGCCTTTCCCTATAGGGGAAGCACAGATGCTCCAGTTCTGAAACATCCTAGTGGCCTTTTGTTGGACTCTTTCCATGTCTCTCTTGCACCAAGGAGCCCAGAACTGGACACAGCACTTCAGGTGTGGCCTCACCAGTGCTGAATAAAGGGGAAGGATCACCTCCTTCAGCTTGCTGGGAACTCTCTTCCCAATGCAACCCAGGAGGCTGTTGGCCGCCTTTGCCACAAGGCCACATTGTTGGTTCATGGTCAACTTGTCCACCAGGACACCCAGGTCCCTTTCTCAAAGCTGCTTTCCAGCTGGTCAGCCCGCAGCTTGTCCTGGTGCCTGGGGTTATTCCCTCCTAGGTCCAGGGCTTTGCACTTTCCATTGATGAACTTCATTAAGTTCCTGAAGACGCATTCCTCCAGCCTGTCAATGCATGGCAGCAGAACCGTCTGGTACCTCAGCCACTCGTCCCAGTTTTGTATAGTCTGCAAGTCTGCAATGCCCTGTTCATTAACGAATTTGTTAGTTTTGAACTATTGCCCCAGTGCTGATACTGGGGAAACCACTGGCAACTGGCTTCCAGCTGGACTTCATACCACTGATCACAACTTTTTGAGTCCGGCATTTCAGCTGGTTTTCTGTCCACCTCACTGTCCACTTCTCTAGTCTGTGTTTCATCAGGTTTCAAAGATGTTATGGGAGAGAATCATCCCCCTTTTCGGGAAAGGATGCCTCCAGTTTTAAAAGGTGCTAACATAGATTACACCATGATTATCTGTCGATCATTGTAATAGCATTTCTATGAAAAGTGGGATGTTAAGCTTACTTACTTTTCTATCCAACACTTTGTGCTATTCAATTAATGAAAGCAAAACATATCCACTCATGATACTTAAAGGAAACTCATTAATGCTTTGCTTTAAAATCTGTGCAGTACTTGGCAGGCCAGAATTAGTATTGGAAATCTTCAAGATGATTTTCCAATTCAGGAGTACTGCTTGTCAAATGACAAATGTATTCATACCCTGGTATTAAGGAACTTCACTTTCAACAAGAGTAAGAGTATGAAACCAAATTTAATAAGCATTTTCTTTCTCATTTCTCATTGTGACCTGGCAGTATGGCTATTTCAAACCAATCTTATGCATACTTTCTCTAAGAACAAATCAGTCTCAGAAGAGGTCACTTTCTTTTCTTAATGGAAGCCTGGAAAAAATGAGGAGAGCCAGAGCAGAATTCCATAAAGGAAACTATTGCTTCATTAGGTATGGAGGAACACCTCAGAATGCCAAGGATGCTTGTAAGACCTCTTATAATCAGCTTTCTAAGCAACTCTGAATTGTATCCTTATAATGTGTTCATGCTATTCTGCTCATTAAAAAGTAAGCCTATGTAGGCCCATAACCATGATGGGCCACTGTCCTAACAGGACAATTATTTCGTTCAGCATTGCAAAGTATCAAAACCTTACTGCTGGATTTTATAGAAACATGCACACATTTTTAGACTACACTGTAAATAGTTCAGATAAAAAATAGAAGCGTATATGATAGTTGAAATTTATACTATTCCAGGGTTGGTTTTTTTGGTGGGTTTTTTTTTTTTTTTTCATTTTTAAGTACTTTTTTTTTGTATACTATAGTGGAATAGATACTATCACATGAATTTCAAGCATTCCAGAGTAAAACTTGTGCAATATGAGAATAATCAAGAATAGATTTTAATTTTGATAGTGAATTTCCCACCTCAGTCAGCTCCGTCTGGACCTGGTACAGTACTTGCATCCAGTGTTGTCTCTTCCCTGTTTTTTTGATAATTGATACTGATGTGAATCTGCCTTTCCACCTGCTATGTTTGTTGAGAAGGAAAAGGAATCTTTACAGCAACTCACCCATTTCCATAGAAATAGACATTGCCCACATTTGGCTACTTATGAAATTTGATGATGCATTTGCTTGTAAAATTTCAGTGCTTCCATGTCTCTGAAATGTTAGTTTTGCTGCTTCTATACAGAGATACTGTGGGTGTTAGTACTATGAAGTGAAAGCTGAACACAGCTAACTTCTAAGGTACTCAAGATGCACTTCCAAGCATTCAGACATCCTTCCAAGTGCCCTAAATTCACTGGGTGACATCGCTCAGGATTACACTGAAGGCAAAAGAAATGCATAAGATAAAAGCCACTTGAAACAGTGTTTATTAACATGGAAATATGCTCTTTTAACATGAAGTGCTTTCAAACCTGTTTAAAATGAAAGTAATTCTAAAGCAGTAATGCAACAAATGAAAGAAGTGCATTGCAAAATAAACCCTTAAACAATAAATTACAAGCTGCAAAAAATGAACAACAGTCACAAGGGAATTTCACTAATTCCAATTCTTGAAAAGAAATACTAAAAGTATGAAATTGCAACTACTCATTCATCAAACAGGGAGCTGGAATTCCAAAAATTAAAATGCAATGTTAAATTTATTTTTACAAGTCATATTTAGACTTATACATTTTGCTATGATATAAACAGGACTTCAGAGAAGAATTTCTGACTTATTGGCTAGTGAGGTAAACCTTCAGGATTCAACTAAATTCATTTAAATTTGTCAAATGTAAGTTAATTTCCTGAGCTCCTGCTATCAGAAATGAAAGAAGACAGAAAAGCTCTTGGTATAGATGCCTCTGTTTGTCCACTGAGGGAGTGGTTAAATTAGATTAAAGAGCAGATACCTAGCATCAGGTGAGCTGAATTCTTATGTATCTTGTTGCTCCCTTGTACTATACAGTAAGCTTTTTGCAGATTTCTTCTTGGCTGCTTTTTATTTGTTTTGTTTGTTGTTTGGTCAGTCTGTTCATTGGACGGAAGTCATCCTCGCTCACTGACAACCCCAGTGAGAAAAGGGTAACCCCTTTGAAGTTACCTAAAGTGAAAGGTAAACTTCTCCCAACATGACAAAAGATCTCTGCACCACAAAAATCCTTTAATGAGAATTAAAGTAGACAAACTATTGAATTGACTTAAACCTTTTCAGTGAAGTCAAATTAAATATTTATTATCAGTTCAAAATTGTATATGAAGGATACCTACACACAGTCTGAAGGTGTTGATTAAATTATTTCTTGCAATCAAGATACAATGTAATTCTAGTGATTACATTCTCATCCAAATTATAATTTTAGTTTATAAATTCTTCCTTCCAGCATCTATTTTTTATTTTGTTCTTATGGATCAAGGTGAACAGTAGCTGCAAATCATCTAGTATTCAGAAAATAATCCATTTAGCTACTCAAAGAAAGGATCAACTATATTATCACATTCTTGTCTGATCTGTTCTTAAAGATGCCCAATGACATATACTTGTATGTATACTCATCTCATTGTATGAGGATGATTTTGACCAGTCTTTTCCTAAGTAGGTATTATAATTTCTGACTCTGGACATCCATGTTCTGATGTTGTCCAATGTTCCTCTTTATCATCATTGACAACATTTTATGCTTCTGATTCTTCCGAAAATCTTTCTGAAATTTTTGTTCAATTCAATTGACAACAATTTCTGATCTAAGGTCTTTTCTCTGAAAACTGAAATGTGCCCTTTATTACTAGTTTCTTTGTTTCATCATGAATGAGTAGCATCAAATCCAGGGATCATTTATTTAAAATGTGTTCCTACTCCTGTTTGAAAATCTCATTTTTAAAAGCCAGAGGTGGAACATTTCTGCAGTCTTTCAATCCCCTTGAGGTCCTTTGTTCTCTCTATAGTACATTGACAAGGGAACTCTATGCCAAGTAAATCTAATTTTCTCTCCTCAAATGTTCCTCTAAATGGTTATAATATTCCTTTCACGTCTTTTTAATTGATTTAGCTCCAAAAAGATCAGTTGAAGGCTGTGTGGGGCTCTATTGCATTATCAGTTTCTTCCTTAAGAAAGTAAGAAGTGCAGCTCATTCATTCTGTTAGTACTTTTTCAAGCTTTTTTTCTCCCTATCCTTCTTCCAGACTATTTTCATTACTAACCTATAGCATTATGTTTGTGGTGATGCTATCAGCACATCACTGCAGAGAAAAAATATTTGAAGGATCCTGAAATATCTTACTAGCAAGAAATGCAGCTTTTCAGTACATAACATCGTTCAGATTATTATTCTCATGTCCATTATTCTCATGTCCAAAAGAAGGACTATGTCATAAAGAAAGGAAAAAGGACACTTTCCATCATGAACAATGTGCATTTAAAGTTCATGGCAAGGCTGCTTCAGAACGAGATAAAGCCAAAAGGAAGAAGATGGATGAAAATGACATTTATATTACATGGTTAGCATATCCTAGCATTGATAGAGATAATCTATCAGAGCCAGGATGGAGCAGGGGAGAGGGGAGGATTGTTGCAGTTGATTTTTTGTTTAATATTTGTGGGAATTGTCTTCTTGATTTTTTAATTTCCAGGAGTTGTGTTCATCCTTATCTCAAGCCACAGATTCTGTGATTTTTAGCAGCAGACCCAGGACATCTGTGATAACATTCCTGCCTTTTTATTAGAGCA
Organism: Fregata magnificens; assembly: GCA_013389945.1. Taxonomy (NCBI): domain Eukaryota; kingdom Metazoa; phylum Chordata; class Aves; order Suliformes; family Fregatidae; genus Fregata; species Fregata magnificens. Next base: position 235,699 of record WAAD01029600.1, read on the forward strand.
AATGTCACTATTTCTTATTACTCTAAAAGAGAGAAAAACTGTCCGTCAATGTGATTTCATCTCCAGCTCCTCCAGCTCCAGTAAACATTGGCTTCTTTCCAGGTGGTGCTATGGCTCAGGAAAGTTCTTCCGTGCTAAAGTTAGCCTAAACCCCATGGTATCCAGAAAAAAATTCCAGTATTCTAAATTTGTTTCCTGGATTTGCTGGAAATATCCAGCCAAGGGAAAGTTCCCTAGTCTCTGCAGCAGCTTGGTGAAACAGATCCACCTCTGGTGCAGCTGCCAGCTGTTTCCCTGAGCAGCTGCCTGGGACTTGCAGGTTTCCAGCTGTGGGACAGTTCAGCCTGCACCTCTGACCTGGGGCTGGACTCCCCTGGGGGTCCTAATTCCCAGCCTCTGTGTAGACCCATCAGAAATCCAAGCATCATTCTATGCCATGTGCTTTAGAGCTGCCTAAATCTTATTGAATGAAACATTTCAACCTTAACCAGCCAGCATTTTCCAAAAAACAGAACTTGACCAATGATGTCAACAGGATCTCTGAGGAGAAATATGATATCTAAAATAAACTTCATCTTTTTGTTGGTTTGGAGTTCATGAGATTGTTTGTACACAACTTGCAGAAAGTACTCTCATCTTTTCCAAGAGAGTGGAAGGCTTGAAGTCTAACATGCTACAAAACATATAAAAATACGCTTATTATTTTCAAGGATAGAACCTCCACTGTCACAACAATGTCAGGAAAAAAAACTTGGAGATTTTAATAAAAGTGGAGAGAGTCAGCCTGAGGAAGTCACAAATCTCCACATATAAAGGTAAATGTACAAGAGATCCTTGAAATTACAAAAAGGTCATATGCTTGAAAGGTCCCCAATCATCTGACCTTGTTGTCAGCCAGTTATCTTGAATTCTTTACTTTATAATTGTACCAGATAAGTGGTTATTGCCACAGTTCAGGCAGTGTGGATGCAACAGTTTTTCTGAGCTTACTTTCATTAGAGAAATCAAGTTTAAACAAAAATAACCTGAAATATAGTTTTGTTTTCTTAATCCTATGTAATTTAAAAGTCAGAATATTATATATCTAGGATAGTCTCTGACATATAGAAAAAGGGAATTGATTTGCACCTGTCTTTTTTCACATCCTTTATATAAATATTGTGATAGAACAAGGTGACACCAGACAATTCAGGCATATTTTCTAATTCTTTAAGCAAATTTATTAAAAGAAGCTCATAATCCCTAAACCCACTTTAAAACCAAACACAAATAAACAAAACTAATTGAGAAGTTTCTCACAGGGTAATAAATCAGCTGAAAACAGGATGATCACTAGCTTGGTGGCTGTGGTTATCTGGAGGAAACCACTTCCTCTAATCTGTTTCCCTTACATTTGTTGTGGTGACAGCTGGTATCGACAGTCAACTGTCTTAGCACAGCATAGACCCAAAATGCTGCTGAACTGATGAAGGTACCAAAATTGCTTTATAACTCTTAACTACTAAAAACTCTCTGGAGTAGACTTCGGAAAATTCTTTAGGAAAAAAAAAAAAGAAAAAAAGTCGTGGAAGTACTGTCACTCCCAGCCTACAAAAGGAGGTTTAGCAGCATCTGAAATAAGGCAGAATTAAAAACAGAGGAACAAAGGGCAGCTCAAACTGATAACACAGGTTTCTGGAAAGGAATGAAGACATCAGTCTGATTAGAAGAACAGGCTTGAAACAATGCTTATTACAGCCAGACTCTGCTACCGTTACATAGCCTGAGTAGGTCTGCTTTGATTCTGTGATGATATAAATATCCATACTTAAAATGTACTTACTGTGAGTAGTTTCTTTGAATTGAATAGGATTACCCACAGAGTACAGAGCTGAGTACATACTGGTGTCTTGGCAGGTCTGAGGCTTTCTAGTGTACACAGCTGTTTGGATTTCAGTAAAACCAAACCTGAAATAAAGATCTATTGAGTAAAAGCAGAAAAAATCATCTCTAAATATGGAATTCAGCCCTAAGGATAGATATTCTGTTTTACTATGTAAATATAAGTTTGCAAGACAATGTGTGCCTGCAGATTACCCAGCCTTATGGTGCTGCAGACGGAAGAACTCTGAAGATCCTCTAACAGTCGAACTGAACCTGCAGACTCTTTGGGACATCACTGCTGTAACTGAATGGGACTTGGCACAACATTTGCTCCCTGCAGAATGGTTTGCTGGGATGGAAATGGTGCAGACAGGAGTAAGCCACATTTTTGAGAATCTGACACTATGGTTGTGAGGTTCTAAAACTCTCCAGACTCCTCAGGGTAAGGGCAATTGTCCTTCCAAGATGCTTGTGCTGAAACGCAATGTATTCCTCAGGGCATCTATGTGTAGGGTGGCAATCTAAATAGTCTCAGCAGTCCGGCAGTGTCAGAAGAGGCAGATCTGCCTTCTCCTTCATTAGCTATTTCTTCTGATATAGATGAATTTATATGTTGCAGCTCATAGCTGCCCAGACTTAAAATGTAGCCATGACTAAAAATTTAGCCATGACTAAACAAGGAACACAGCAAATACATCAGGGAGCTGAGGGTCATTCCTAGATGTCCTTTATTTCTAACAAGTCCAGTGAGGGCTCTGCCAGGAATCGAGGTGGAAGAAACCAGTTATTTCTTTCTGATAGCCATTGCTAGGGTGTGGTTAAGAGTCGGCTACTTTTTATTCTTTGTATTTTAATGAATTATTCAGTAATGGCTCACACACTTCTAAAAATTCAAGTTGATGGCTTTCGAATTCAGGAAGGTAATTTTAAATCTCTTTTAGAGTTTTCCACTGTGTTCATCACCAGTGAAGTGTAATAGTTCGATGCATTTTGCAGCCTGGCCACAGTATTAGAAATTAATATTTTCTTTAGTCTTCTAATTGTGGCATAATCAAAGTTCCTGCTACATAATATATGCTTGGCCTTTTCTCTGAGGTATTCTGAGCTACTCTTCTTCAAGTATACCAGATAATTTCCACTAAATGACATGAAATGAACCATAAATCAATTGATTCTCAAAAGCATGCACTTAAGTCGGATTTTGTTTTTTCAAAAGCATCTCATCTCACAGCTCCTGATCTTTGAAGAAGACTGAAGGTACCTTGTATCCCAGTGGTGCTGTGAGGGAAAAAGTGTTTGTCTAGCTTTGTTTCTAGTGAAATTAATACTTTAATGTTACTGGGATTTTGTAGTATTATTAGTGAAACAAGTTAGAGAATCTGGAGCCTCAGAGCTCTAAACGGGAGAAAAGAAGGAAAAGTGGTTCAAGTCCTAGACATAGTATAGACTAAAACTTAATATTACGTATGGTCTTTCCACCAGATTCATTACTTTTGGAATGCATACCCAAGGCTACTATAAAGAATTTGGAAGACCTCATTCATCATTTGCTTTAGCCAGCTGGTACTTTTTATAATACTTCTGATCATGTCTACCATGTTCTGTGTAGGAACGAAGACACAGCTCATCAGGGTATGAACTTAGGACGGGGCTTAGGAAAAAAAAAATCTCTTTTTTGGGTCTGGGGCTTAATATTTAACTTGGTTATCAGTTAACTAATTTTGTCTAATACTTGATTGGCTAAAATCCCTTTCCCAGTCTTTTGAAATTCAGAAATGTGCGTTATCCTAACTAGCTCGACATTTTCCATGTGTAATTAAACACTCCTTTGATACATGTAGAGAAAATGTCATAACTATACTTAGGATTATAGGTTAACAGCCTGTACAATTTAATTTAAAAAAATGAAGGTGTATTACTTTGTTTAAAAAATTGGTCCCAGGTTGCAAACTTTATATATACCAACTTTCATGCCAGAGTGATTTTTTTTTAGAGAGGCAAAGTTAAAAGCCCCTCAGAAACATTGTTTAAAACTGAACTCTTTTCAGAGCTTTGAAATTCTGGTTGACTTGCAAATACAGCTGTAGGGAAGAGTGTCTGTTGTGCACTGTATTAACTGGAACTTTGTGTTTGCAGCTGCTTGTACGTTCAAATGTACACACTTGTCAGTACTTTCATGTAAATCCTTCCCCCTCCCCAGGACATCTTTTGGAAATAAACTAGCTCTTCTGAAGTAACATTGCTACATTTTCTGCTTATTAAATTGAAAAAATAAAGTCTTCCTTCAAACCTTCCATTCATCTCACATTTCCAAGTGAAATTGTACATTGGACATTTTATTCTGCTTCAGTTATTTAGCCCAAATTTTCTATAACCCTCATGAAAGCTTGAAAATGAAGCAATGAGGACATAGAAAATGCAGATATAGGTTAATGGAGGGCTAAATCCAGAGCATGTCACTTCTGTTCTGCCTTTTTATGCAGCTGAGGAGACATAGCAGCCTAAGCAAACTCTGAAAGGTCCCAGTGAGTAGCACACAGAGCCATGACGCTTCCCCAAGATTAGAAGAAATTTTATGTGTCTGAAGTGCTGCAACACAGGATCTCAGACTTAAGAACAGAAAATTCACTAGATATCCTGTTCTGAGCTAGGTGTTAAATCCCATCTACCTTTGCATGTTTTGTGTTTCTCAGTCACTTTGCAAGTCCCTGCCATTGACACATAGCTAGAAAGCAAAAACTGAGGGTTGCAAGCTCTAAAAAAGGCTCTCATTGACCACTCTCACATTGTTGGCCAAGGTAATTCACAAATGATGATGATGAAAGTTACAACCAATACAGTTGTTTATCCCAAACATCTGTCTGGAAACCAAGAGCTGTGTTCCTCCATTTTCTCACATCACAGCAACCTCTGGTGGCCTGTGTGTTTTTAGTGCACATGAGGAACAAGAGAAACAAGAAAATGGAATGACTTAAGGAAAATATATATTTTAAAAAAAAAAATTTCTGAATAATGACTTAGGCAATACATGCAAAGAAATAGTTTGTGAACAAGCAGACCGGTTTAATATGGAACCACTGGAAAATGAGTTACTGTGACAGACAGTGATTCCTGTACAGTGTGCACAGGAGTCCTCTCTACCCCTCTCCCTGATAGTATTTAATATTCAGAAAATACAGCCAGCTAAAAACAACTGCTACTGTAATTGACAGATACTCATAGGTTTGGAATTCTTGCTCCTAACAGGTTTGCATTTGTTTAACGCACAGCTGGATCATGTCAAGAAGCAACCCATCAACTGACAAGCTCTGTCTTGTTGCAATGCATTCTATGCTTTGTCATGATTTAACATAATAGAAAGTAATTTGATGATAATACATTGTATCGTATCATGACATGACAGTCAGATCACTCACAGTTAAAGAAAAATTTCAGGGTACTTGAACTCTTATGCTAGCAATTAGAAATATTAATTATCTTTTCCTGTTAATGTTTTGTATGCATGTGTATGTGTGTGTATGGTTCATTGTAAAA
>WAAD01029601.1:8883-20758 GCA_013389945.1 Fregata magnificens
CTCTGCCCGCCCGGCCGCGGGGCTGCGCCGGCGGCAGGGAGCGCTGCGCCGCCCTGCGCCCAGCGCTTCGCTTTGCTCTGCATCGCCCTTTCTTCCCCTTTTTCGCCTCAGTGCAAGGCCAAGAAATACCTATGCCCCATTGTCAAACAAGCGATCCCGCATAGGAGACAGGTGTCCTAATAAATTAAGATCTTAAACGATTCGCAGCACGTGTTTTAATGTTAAATCTTTTATTCGTATATGTTTTATTTAGCTCCAGAAATAATTCATGGCAGTGGATGGGGCTTTTTAAGAAGAGCGTGAGTACCTTGGTGGAAGCCTGAGTGGCAGCCTCTCCTTCAACCCAGAGAAGACCAGTCCTTCCCATCGCAAGAGATCAACATACCTAATGCTGTGGTGGAGCTCTGCCCCTAATTATGGCTCTGGGTCTTGTTTATGTGGTTTCATGTCTAAATCTGAAAAGACTGCTTAGTAAAACAAGCTTATCTACACTCCAGGGGATAATAGTTATTTATATTAATAAGCGAGCTTATTTGCTATTTCAGCTCCTTTGATATTTCTTTTTTTTTTTTGCTTTTCCATCTCTTCCATCTTTCCTGAACTATGCAAATATATCTTTTTTGTATTCTTCCTCCTCCCACACATTACTGAAATCTATATATTCAGAGTTTCAGTACACTTGGCCCATGGAAACTCCATAAAACTTCAGGCCTTTTTAGCCACAAACTCTGTTTTTTCTTCCAAGGTGGGGGAGGGGGGAGGGCGCACCTCGGGCACAGATGATGGATAAAGCATTCCACAAAGCCTTCTTCCTAGGGGTGGACTCAAATGCTTCCTGCAGCTCATGCAATTCAAGTTAGAATCCTAGAGGCAGAATTTCAGAATGGAAATGGGCTTTTCCCCCGTTAGCCATGTCTGCACCTTGGGGAAGGACCCCCTGTACTTCTTACTCAGTGCGGTCTCCTTTAGACTTACAGCTGCTCTTGGGATCCCAGAGAAGATGAAAAGGGTCATGTAAGAAACAACTGTGACTCACAAGAGCCCCATAGGAGTTCATTAGACAGAGTAATAGGCTCTCCTTTACCTCTGACGCAGGCAGCAAAGCCTGGTGTCAGGGAAAGGGCCTGGAAGGTTGTCCTAACATACACATTTGCTCTCCTAGGCAAATGGAAATGTTTTTTTGGTTGGTAGCCTGATTGAATGCCAGGTCTGCAAGTTGGAACCCATCCACCTCCTCCTCCTCCCACCCCTAGACCACATAGGGGCTGACTTTAGCCATACAGAGGAGGGGAGCCTGGAGGGGGAAGGTTCACAGAGGTGAACACTCATCTCATTCTTTCCACAGTTACCTTACCTCTAAGGACACCTACCTAGAGCTAGAAGACTTTTTGAGGGAGCAGGGGTTTATCTCCATCTCTTCCAGGCTGCATTTCCTTTCAGAAAAGGCAGTCAGGGTGGAATCGAAGTCTACGTATTTCTTTGTAACTGGGGAGGTTATAATTATTTTGTGCTATGGACTGTCTGCTATGATGCTTAAAGATCTACTGTACACCATTACCCCTCATTTTAGAGCCCCAATCTCATTTGCCCACCTCTAGAAAACAGGATGATGATTAGTCAAGGCACCTCGCTCACTAGAGATTGATCTGTCCATAGGTCCATACCCTAGTTTTAATTTCTGACCAAAGGTCATATAGAAGGTCACACAATGAAGCTGATCTAGAGCACAAATCTTCGTGGCTAAACTCCTAGGGCAGTTTTCCAGAAAAGGCAGTAGTTTATTAATATGTTAAAGTAAATTAACACACATTCACTGTTCAGGTATGTATGCACGTATGTAGGTATGTGTCTGTCTATCTGTGTAGTCTGACCTCCAGACAAGCATCTGTATTTGTATCTATGCTGTATTGTAACATACTACACTGCTTCTGCCTTGAAAAGTATCTATCATCTCAAACATATTCTCATGCCAAAATCTACTATCTGACCTTGCAGCACTAAAAATAGTTCATGTCAGAAGCAGAGAAATATTCGTTTCTCCTTTTAGAACATTTGTGCTTGCATTCATTAAGGACTTGGTCCAAAATCCTTTGATGTCAAGGGGAGTGTTTCAGTGGGCTTTAGATCAAGCCCTAAAATGGGTCAATTAAACTTTAAATAAAATAAAAATGAAAACAGGTCCAGCCTGAGAGTATTGTTGAATAAAAAGAAATATTTAAGGAAGGCTGCTTTTGGAGTAAAGGGTCAGTCATTTTTTCCTTAATATTTAGCTGAATTTGTGGAATTTTCCATGATTAAAAAATAATCTTTTGCATGAAGGTTGTAATTTGTTTTCAGTCTTCAAAACATCCGTATTTTGTTTCAACGTAGAAATGTTGTTGTTAAAGTATGTTGACCTGTAAGCGCAAAGATGATTTGAACTCAGTGGTACATCTATGGGCTGGACCCTAAGCAGTAAGATATGGCCCAGGTTTTCAAAGTCAGGGCAGAGCCTTCATTCCAAAATACTCTCTTGAGTAAAATATGTTCAGGCTTATGTCTCAATTCATATTCAAGAAGTTTATGATATTTTCTAATGTCTGATCTAATGTTATTCTTTGCTGTTACACACTTTGCAAATGGGCTAATGCGGCTCGGTGACAGCAGATGTAATTAATTTAAAGGCAGAGATTGTGCAGTGGAATATAGCAAGGGTTTTATTAAAAAACAGTGAAGTTTACACCTTCAGTTGGTAATCCTTTTCTCTACAACAATACATAGTATTTAACAACACACCTTTTAATAAAAAAGCAGGCAATATAAAAACAAACTACAGCCTCACAGTGTTTACTGCACTGCTTCTTTGTAGTTATTGTATCAGAGGTTTGGGTAATTTGAATGATGTATGTCTGCAGGAATTTTTGCTGAATGGGGATTATTTGACAGTAAAATGGTCATCATTCCTTTCAAAGAGATAGAAGTTTGATCAATTATATTGCAATGGCTTATAGCCATATGCTATCTACAGTGACATTTATGATCTATTTTGCTTATCCCCAAATGGCCTTCAACCTAGTTATTATCAACCAACATGTTAAACTTCTGGTCAGTGGAGATCCTTTAGTGTCTTGGAAAGACTCATGATCTTGTCTTCTGGCCAGACTCCGTTATGGGTAACTACAACTTTATCTACATTCAACGTATGTAATTGAGTGGCTGTGGTATGGCACACTGTCATTTGGCTTAATTTCAATCAACTAAGATAATTTTCTGTATTTTCTTTCCTATAACACTGTGTCATGCTGCCGCACAAAGTGAAACAGCTGCCACATTCTCCTTCTTGGGGACGCATCCCAGAATGGGCTGTCTCTTTTGAGAGGACAACATAGCTTCCAATTTGGCAGGTAAAATTTTTCAACACCAAATCCTTCCATCTGTGGTTTCATGTTGTCAGTTCATTGCAGGAACTAATAGTCTGGTCTGGATGTCAAACTATCTGATTTGTTAGTGTAGCTGGCAGGTTAACTGTCTAAGTCTTACCATTTCCGCACAGAATTCACTGTGGGTAGTAAATTTCATCCAAAAAAGAAGAAAAATAACCATTTTTAAAGATTAGACGCACTGTTGGGAAATTAAGTTCTTAATGCTAAATCAGATGTGTAATAGGAGGTACTTCATAATTGCTCACATCAAGGGTAAGGGGCCAAAGGCATATAGACAGGAGGGAAAAAGGTGATACAGTCACTCAGCTATCACTGCAAGAAACAGCCTTTCCTATTCTCACAGACCTAGTGTAGATCAGAAGCAAGCTATACTGCTATAAAGGGAGAAAAGATACTTTTTCATTCCTTGTGGTTATGGGACCCATTGTATTTCTTCACAGATACCCTCCCAAACTGTTCATTGAGGCAAAAAAGGATTTCTACTGCTCCTTAAGTAATAGAGGTTAGAAAAATATTACACGACAAAAAGTTGCTGTTAAACTTTGCTCAAGAGCATTTGAAAATGGTATCTGAAATCCACGCTGGAATAGGTGCTACTGCAAGGGCAGCAAAGCTGAAGGGAATGGATTAGCGACTCCCCAATAACAGCTGTGGCACCACAAATGATGCAGATAACATCACCCCATTTGCAATACAGACGCAGGAGACCAGCACCATACAGGTAGTGGTAGGTTTATGCATAAAGTGGAAAGAAACCACAGCAAATGTAGCTCGTGTTTTCCCTAGATTTTCACTGACTAGGAACCCTCCATGGTGCTGCCAGCATTTCCACCATGCTGCTGCAAGGCAAACGTTACCAATCCCCATGCAGACTTCCTGTCATCTGAAAATGTATCATTGGATGTTTTCAGCAAAAGAAAAGACTTTGGGCATAAAGCCTCCTCTTTTCATCTCTGATGTCACACTGCACCTTTGGGGTGATACTGGGTGTTTCTGTGGTATGGAAGTGATTCAGAAACCCTCCCAATAAATAATGCTAATGACCCATAGCTTCATGAGAACTGTGTTTTGGGAGGGGATGCGGGGTTGAAGGAGGTGTCATTAAAACTTTTAACTTTCTGCGCCATTCTCAGCTACCTAGTATGTCTTTTCAGCTTGGAGGCACAAAACACTGACCTTATACTCCAAAATCCTCTCTGGTCAAAGACTTGGCTTATGCACCGGATCTTTCAAAGGGTTTGGCCAATGGGACACTGAAGATTCATGCTTTTACTGCTCTCAAAGAGAATACGAGAAATCTCTGTTTTTTTCAGGAAATATGCTTGTATATTTTAAATATGACAAGTACCATATATTCTCATCATAGCTTTGGTAGAACTCATTTCTCTCCAAGGGCAAACCCCATGCTATTAATATCGCAGAACTTCCTCAGTTTAATGTGGTTCCGTCTATAGGTATGGCAGTTGTGATCTGAGAGGGCATACTGTAATCATTCAGTCCCTGGATGTGTGGAAGATATAACCATGAGAACTGACTTATACTGTTGTCAACCCACATATGGTTGACCGAATAAAGTAATGGACATGTGCATGTCTCCAGATTTAATATCGTGGGGCTGGTAAAGGTGTTTTCAGCAATAGGACTTGAACTCCATCTTACCAAGGCTTGGTTTAGTAGTTCAAGCACAGTTATCTGTACGTCAATGAAAGCTCCATTTGCTCATGATTAAAATTTGGGTTCTTGTGTCAAGGAAGTGGCACCTGATGAGGACCTAAACTATCAGTTTAATCATATTTTGCAACAGTCGAGATATCTGTAAAGAAAATTTAAACTGGCTCAGATGTAATATGAAATGAATTCCACGCGTCTTCAAGTAAGGCAGGGAAAGATCTGAGATAGCACTTCGTTTCACAGTCTCTCAATCATCTTTTTTCTTTTTCTTTTTCTTTTTCTTTTTCTTTTTCTTTTTCTTTTTCTTTTTCTTTCTCTTTTTCTTTTTCTTTTTCTTTTTCTTTTTCTTTTTCTTTCTCTTTCTCTTTTTCTTTTTCTTTTTCTTTTTCTTTCTTTTTCTTTTTCTTTTTCTTTCTCTTTTTCTTTTTCTTTTTTCTCTTTTTCTTTTTCTTTCTCTTTCTCTTTTTCTTTTTCTTTTTCTTTTTCTTTTTCTTTTTCTTTTTCTTTTTCTTTTTCTTTTTCTTTTTCTTTCTCTTTCTCTTTCTTTTTCTTTTTCTTTTTCTTTCTCTTTTTCTTTTTCTTTCTCTTTTTCTTTTTTCATTCTCTTTTTCTTTTTCTTTCTCTTTCTCTTTTTCTTTTTCTTTTCCTTTTCCTTTTTCTTTTTCTTTTTCTTTCTCTTTTTCTTTTTCTTTCTCTTTTTCTTTTTCTTTATGTTTCTCTTTTTCTTTCTCTTTTTCTTTTTCTTTCTCTTTCTCTTTTTCTTTCTCTTTCTCTTTTTCTTTCTCTTTTTTTCTCCATGACTATTATTCATCATTCTACAACTTCTCTTGCATTTGGCAGTTTGCAGAGTTATGAGAGTCAAGGATGCTGCAGAGTTACTGCAGTGTTCTGGCATATCATTAAAATATGATTAAAAATAGATTAAAACATGTTTCTGCATAATCACTTAATGCTCTTTATTTTTTGTTTCATATGTAATAATATTAACAACAAAAATGTGAACTAGTTAAAAGTGTAAGTGCTCCCAAATGTCCCAGATGATATTGCTGAGTCCTAAATCTCTGATTCAGCTCAAAGTTATTTAAGAATAATTTTTAAATTATTCCTGTGCTCTGAAAATTTCCTGCCAACTCAATGGCTTCGTTATGTACATTATTCTAAAAGACTTCATAGGAGCTTAGATGGCCAAGATCAGGTCCAAGAGCACCTTGAAACATCTGAAACACTTCAGCATTTGGATAATTACATACTTTTGGGGCCAACCCACATTTCTCTTTGGAAAATGTTTCCCCTGCATGGCTGCAGACAACAGATGGATCATATGATCTCTGCATTTGGAAAGATGGCATAATTCTGGCAGACTGTCAGTTAAGTGAAGGGGGCTGATTTCAAATCCTCATTAAGAAAATATACAACCACACAGAGTGGACTGAATGGCAGAATGTCATCACTGGCGCCAGCTTTAATAGAAAATATAGCACACTATTGCAACATGAAATCTGATGTGCTGTGGCTGGATCTAGCTCTACCGGGTTTTGCGTTCATTTTTCAAACAAACGTGTTTTAAAGGAGACATTCTTTATGTTGCAAGGGCCCTCTGTTCACCAGGAGGCAGAGGAGCAGAGCAGTGGAAGGGTAAAAGGTGAATTCAAAGAGCCGCCAGCTCTAGGGTCAGAGCAGGGCGTCAAGGCTTTGTTGGGTCTTCCCTTACACTTGCAAAAGTTTCTGCATATTGTCTGTGTATTGAAACTTTTCTTTATATTTCTAATCTCTCGTTGTATTTATTAGGGTGGGTGTTTTTTGCAACTGGCATTTTACCTAGAAACACCCTGTGGAGACAGCACGGCCCCTTCCCGCTGCAAGGCTCTGGGAGCAAGGCCCAGTGCCTCCTTTGCATCTGGATTTCCACAGGGAAGCAGCCCTGCCAAGCACCTAAGAGCTTGAGTAAGAATCCCAGGGTACTATAAAACACAATATAGTTTTCCAGCAATACTGGATATGAGCAGTAAGCACACTGTAATCACTACTCACAGCTGAAGAGAAAAGGGCTAGTGGAGCTGCACACCTTCATTTCACCATCAGAGTCCAAAATGATGGCTATGGCTTCAGGTCACCATTTTTTAACGCCCTTTGTTTCAGCGGTGACCTCCAAAAAATCAGGATCTTTGCATGATATCTCATCTTGGTCACACAAAAAGTGAAGGATCCTAAATCACTGGTTGTTTTGAAAGTCTTTGTTAAGCTACCTTTTATCCAGATCAGAGACATCATCTACCCCACGTAAACCTGAAATGTTCAAGCAGTGATGGTATTTGCTGTGGTATATTTATTCCTGTACCCTTTGTGCTATAGTCACCACTCTTTCCTCTGATGACTGTAAGTTTCAAAGGTCAGAATTCATTATCAAAGTTAAAGACTGTATAGTAAGTAAACAGTGCTAGAAAAAAAAAGAAGTATCAACATCTAAATTAACTTCTCCTTCTCTCAGTTAATTTATTTATAGTGAAGACCCTCTATGCACAGATTTCCTCTTTGCTGTGTAGAAAATCATAAAATGCACTACCTTCCCTTGAAACCATCTAAGGCTTGGAGCAAGACAAGATGGAACTGGAAGTAACATGGACAATTATTGTATTTCTTCTGCTTTCAGAGCTAAAGAGAGACAGTTAAACCAACAGGAGGCTCTTTATCTCTCTTTTTGAAATTATGGCAGAGGTATGACAAAAGCATAAACAGGCCCAGCATCTCAGCGTGTCTGATTGCTTTGCTTTGAAATAAAGCTCCATGTGACAATAGTGAAGCCTGTCCTTCTGCACTACAATGACCGGATGTGGGAACCATTCAAAATCTCTCAGTGTAGGAGGAGATGGCACTGTTACGGCACTGTTGCAAGGTACTGCACTGCAGCCTTTGAGAGCAGGATAAGCGACACATAAGATAATATAATGCACACAACAATTTGAATACATTACAGTCCTTACAAGTATATAATCATGTGAAAATTGACAATACAAAGGTAAAGGTTACAGGATTGCTCCCCTACTTTGACTTCTTTGAAGGAATAGGAATTTCAAGTGTGTAAGGACCACTGAACTGGACTGTGATCAGTGGAGTGGTGGCTGTGAAAAATTTTAGGGGTTTAAAATTTAGTGCCAGCCAGACCAAAAGTTACCCATGAAACTAGGATAGAGAAGGGAAAAAGTCAAATCTGGATGAAATACAGGCAAATTTTTAAACAATATCTGAGCTGCAATTCTTAAACAGCTACATTTTTAAGGCAATCGCAGTTGAATATTTTTATTTGGTAAATTCTTTTATTCTGGTTATACTGCTGTGATGAATATTCATTTCCATGTCTGAAACAAGCACACTTTTTTTGGAGCAAAGTTTAAGAGAAAATAATCTGAACTGATTATATTTAGCTACTTTTTAGAAAAGGCAACAATTTTTACTGTACTACAAAAAGATTATAATCAGCATACCTATTCATCCTTGTAACTGTTCTGGTGTATAAGTAATAGGAAAAGCTTGGCTGTCATTGTTGCAGATTGGTAGTACTCAAGCCTAGTAAAACCAACAAATTCTTATGAAAACGGAGACTCTGCATGCACAGCAGTCACATTTTAAGCCTCAGTATTTTGGCCATTTTTAATTAAAAAAACCCCAAACGGTCCAAGTTCATTGAAAGGACCAAAAGGGCTACATGGAAAATCTCTTTGAGAAGCACCACTGATCTGAAGGAGAATAAAAATAAATCAAAACCTCTTTTCCATCACTTTTGCTTAGTACCCCCATGACTTCAAAAACTAATTTATTTTAAAGTTTGTAAAAGAAAAAAAAGTCTTGTTGGACTGAGACTTCACTTATCAAGTTTCATCCTGGAGGGAATTTTTATAGCTGAGTTACAAACCCTCCACACTAGAGTGTTTATAATGGAAACGCTGACAAATGCGATAATAAACACCAATCATGGGGCCATAGTAGCTGGTCAGAATGTGGATGCAGGACTTTGCAGTGCTATCATAATATTTTGTTCTGTTTCCAGCACTAATTTGCTTAAACCTGCTTTCAGGTTGAGCAGCTGTAAAACAAGATCAGCCTGACTATAGATTGCAAAACCGTTTGATTATTTATACTTCTCTTAGAAAGCTTGGAAATGCCTCTCAAATATGATTTCATTTAGGCTTATTTTTTGGTTTACATGTCTGAATACTAATCGTAATGTGATAGCTTCAAGGGAACTCAACTTTCTACCAAAAGGCAGCCTTCAGTGGGCAAAGAGAATATAAACAAACCCGTCTCAGACCAGGATCTAAAAATGGGCTATGATCAAACAGCTCTAAGGCTTTAAAAAACCCCTTATTATCTTTTCCCAGAAGTAATTGACACTGTCAGTTTTTGTTCTTAATGCGGTGATAATGGCATGGTGCTTTGGGGACACCAAGGACCACGACTGGCCTCAGCCTTGGTGGCAGCAGGGTTTCTGAGCAAGGGAAAGGCCTTTCGCTACAGTGGGTGAAATCCTAGCCTCACTGAAGTTAGCAGCACTTTTGCACTCACTTCATTAGGGCCACGGGTTTCCGCTGGCTTCCCAAGCTGTTTTATTGCACTGCGACTCCACCGACTAGGATGCAGCTATCTTGGATTGAGGCGAGGATGAGGGGAGAAGGGACCCCACAGTCTTGTTGTTTCAGGGAGACGGGATTGCATTCCAAGAAGCAGCTTGTCTGCAATGTTTCCATAATTTGTTTACATTCTTAGCAGACTGAGCTTCCAGGATCTTAACACATCCCCATGGGCCAAGTGATGGGTCTGTATGGTATCTCACCGTTTCACTGAGCTCTTCATGGGCATAAGGGCACGCTTTAATTTTAACACAGGTGTCTAAGAAAAAATTGCATCTAGACTACCATTCTGGTAAATCCTTGCCAGTTGTGGAAAAGCATGAAACAAAAAATGAAAGCCCCATTCATCAGGTTCTTAGCTCCTATAAATCAATGTGCAGCTGAGAGGCTCCTCCAAAGTCTTTGACACAACACGAAATGCATCTCGATACTTTATGTGTGCCGTTTGCATATTGTGTTCATTGGCTTATACTGCAACTGAATTTTTAAGTTCTAATGTTATTTTTAGAATCAGTGACTCATATAAGAATGTTACTACTGTTCTCTATTGCTGCTGCAAAATTTCCAGTGACCCATTAAAAATCAGGATTCATAATGCAGGATCCAGATTTTGATTTGTATTTAAAAATAAAATGTAACATCTTCTTTCTGCTTTTCTCTGGTCTTTAACACAAGTATGGAAAAACCTTGGACCTTGAACAAAATCCAATGTTTTGTTATTGAACCAAGAAGAGAAAACCAATAATTTTTGAATTATCTGCTACAGACATGTTTACATTATGAATCTCTTAACTTAAGACTCTGTGTGCTATAGAGTTCTCATTTTATCCAGTGACATGAGCAAGAAAAAAAAAATGAAAAAGATATATAATCATGCTGTGGAAAGCACAGTTGTACAGAGATCACAGAGAAATAGTGCTAAGAAGTGAATATTGAATTGCACATTTCATTATCCTAAAAGAATTTGTCTTCATCGTTTTGCTTGAGACAGTGGTAACAGTAAAATGTATCTGAGTCACGTGAACAGTTGTTGATTTTGGAACACAGTTCATTCTTAGTTCCTTTACTCATTTTATTTTTAGGAAAAAAAAAACAAAACACCACCAACAACCATCTGAAGAGGTGAAACACCCCAGTTTCGAGAGATGATCCAGCTGCGTTAACTGTCCAACTGCTTCTTGGAAAAAAAGCATCCTGACAACTGGAGGGCAGATGCAATGTGTGGAGTCAGGGAGGTCAACAAAAACAAGTGGAAAAAGAAACCAAGGAAACAAGTGAAAAGAGAAAGAGTATTAGAGTATTAATACAGGATATTAGTTTGCTCACGATAATATTAAAGTGAACGGAATGAGAAAAAGAAGAATCACCACAGGACCTGACAAAAACATGAGAGAAGAAATCAAAGAGATGCTGGGGTGGTATTTAGGTCTTAGCCATACTAGCCTGAATCCAGGGTAAATCTTGATTTCACTAATATCACAATTTTATATAGTGGAGATAAAAGCTGTCCTGCGAAGTCACACGGAACCCCTGGCCTGGATGGGACACTCGCTCCTAAGTTGAACGCAGGCTGGACCGGGCCCTGACCAGGCTGGTTGCTGCCCGCCTGCTGCAAGTACGGGGAGAAATCCAGGTCTTTCCCGGCAGCGGCGAGGGAGGGTGCCAGCAGCAGGAAGAGCCGGGAGGGGGGAGCAGGAGAGCAGGGACACATCAGGAGGGGCCGGCGAGGCTTCTAGGGGAGCCCCCCGGGCCCCACTCCCAGCCCGGCCCCGCCACGGCCGCCCCCTCCGCTGCCCCTCTCCCTGGCTCTGGCCCCCGCCAACAAGCGGCTGCGAGGCATTAGTAGATAACGCTAAAAAAACGATCCCCGCGGTGGACCCCGTCCCCATCCCCAGGGTACGGCCGGCCCGGGCTTCCCACTTCCCTCCCTCTCCGGCTTTTCAGAAGTTCTTTATTTATTTTGTCTCCTTGCAGCAATGAAAAAGNCAGCTCCTGCCCGGTGCGAGCCACGGCGCTGGTCGCCCACACGCAAGGACGGAGCTGGTCCCTGGAAGAAAACCGTGGCAACAAACGGTTGTGTCCGGACGTTCTGCTTTACTGGCCCTGTGACACACGGCATGGACTTGGCAGTCTGGATTTCAAAGAAAAGGGAGCTGT
>WAAD01029601.1:21128-34869 GCA_013389945.1 Fregata magnificens
AGCTCGCCTCCTGCCTGCTGCAGCCATCCAGGAGCTCAGTCATGAAGGAGATGTACACTATGGCCAGGCGCAATGTCTCTATCCGGGAGAGCCTCTTCTCGTAGGCGAAGGTGGGCACCTTCTTCCTCAGCTGATCAAACGCCTCGTTGAGGTTGAACATCCTCTTCCTCTCCCGTATGTTGGCAGCCTGGCGCTGGGCGTAGGTGATAACCCGCTTTCTCCTGGGTCTGTCCAGGAGGGAAGCGCTGCGCATCCTCTCCTCTTCCTCCTCCTCCTCGTCGTCTTCGGGATCTGCATCTCCGAGGGCAGCCAGGGGCAGCCCCCGGGCCATCCCTTCCCGGAGCGACAGGGCTCTGTCCCCGAAGGGAGGCCCGGAGGTGACCTCGCAGAGCCCCAGGCTCGGCCCGGCCCGGGGGGGGCCCTGGGGGGCGCCCAGGGAGAGGTCGGCCACGAAATCCAGCACCGAGGCGCCCAGCAACCCCTCCGGGCAGGGCACTTGCGGGGCTCTGCCGTGCAGCTCATGCAGCAGCCCTGGGCGCTGGTGGGCTGGGAAGAGGCTGGCTGACATCTTACTTCAGAGAGGGCTTAATCTGGTCCCCCATCCCCAGCCCCAGCGGCGTTAATATTTATAACCCCCCGGATAACAGGATTAGCAGGACTAGAAAGAGCGGCTGTAAAATTTCTCGCCGTGATGCTGATGAGACGAGACAGGCAGCCCCCTCGGGGACGCGTGGATGCTCCCGAGAGAGGAGTCCCCAGCCAGTCAATCCTGTCACAGCGATCAAGGACAGTTCCTTCTTGGCAAAACCCTCCGCTCTTACCTGCTGAGCACTTTTGTCTCTTCTTACACACCCGCAACCAAACGATTTTCAGCCTCTTTAAAGCCCGCTGCCGCAGAGCCGGGTCTCCACTGGGCTCGTTTTCCTGCTTTCTGTCGGGATCTCTGAACCCTGAGAGACAGCCTGACAATTGATGTCAGGCAAGTGCATGTATGCTTTTAATGATGTCCTGAAGAGGGGACCTGCGCGGAGAGGGTCACCGGGGAATGTTTACCCTGTATCCCAGCGCAATGGGAGCTGAATGACAGGACCTCCATTAGCCTAAGTAAGCATTGTAGGGGACCCGATATTGCATTCCCAGTAGTAACTGTTGGAATCGTCTCTCCGTTCCCCCTAAATCCCCTTCAACTAGAGTTCAGACATCTTTCCAGTAAAAGGCTGCTTCTTAAAGCTCATTTCGGTCCAGGCAATCTCAAAGCACTTGCTTTGAAACTCGTTCCTCCTGCCCATCAGACGAGGATAAGCTGGTCCTATTCAGGGCAGCGGTGGCCCTTACACCTTGGGTAGAGCCGTCCCGGTCACCGGCGGTGCACAGGGGAATCGACCTGACCGCACGCACTGATAACGCTGGATACATAGCGCAAAGTACCGTGAAATGCGTATAAACACACCCGTACACCCGACACCGCTGAATACCTTTCTTTGATCAAGGTTTCCTTGGGGACGGGCGTTGGGGACTGTTTTGCTTTTCTCTTGGGAGGCTGGAAGAGGTTAGGGGTTGTGTCTTCACCCTCCCACACCATGGACTGTCTCTAAATAAGCAGCCTGGCCCTGGCAGGCCCTGGCAGTGTTAGACACACCCAGGTTGAATGGGATCGATTTCCTTTGGCGCAGGATTTGTGCAGACAGCACGCTGAGGAGTGGCTGGCCGTTACTCTTGCACTGCCTCCTTAGAGCCTAATCTTCGCCTTTGTCATGCATTGTTGCCACTCTCGCTTTGGGGCTAATTAGTCTCTGATTTCTAAGGGGATTTCAAAGCCCATCAGATCAAAGGAGGCGGGTGGGGGCGGCCGAAGGCTCCCGCTCCGCGAAAATCCTTCCTGTTTGCCTACAGGTCCGCAAACATTTCCGACCGCCGACCGGGATCTGCCGTCATTTACAAGACAGCGAGCGAACCACGCATCCCCTTTTCCCGGGAAAGAAGCGGCGGGAAAGACATCTCCCCTCCCAGCTGCCCCCCCGGCTGCGCGGGCTGTCGGGGCGGGGGGCGGGCAGGGCGCAGGCTGNCGGCCCCGCAGGAGGGGGGACCTTCCCTCCCCACCCTTCCTCCGGGCCGACAACCCACCTCTCCCCATCCTCTCGCACCACCACCATCGCCGCTGCTGCGGCAGTGATCGGCGGCGTTGCGGCTGCTTCAGAGATCTGATGGCGTGCCTAAGGCTACATCAAGAGCAAATAGCGGGGAGGCTGCTTTTATTCTTAGTAGCGCTAAGGGGTTTCTCAGTGAAGAGCGAGAATGTCGCTCAGAGCCGTGCTTATTTATGATGCATATCGTTCATTAAACACGCGGTGAATGAACTGATAAGGCAAACAGGAGCTGTAAAACATCTGCTAAGAGAAGTGTTGACTAGAGAGCGTCCAAAAGTAGCAGTAAGCTGAAGAGCTCTCAAATGTTAAGAGTTATATAAAAACGCTGGGTGCACGAAAGATCAGATGAATATTTATGATCGATCCGCAAAGGACTGTCACTTATTTGAGCTCCTTTTAGGTGAGGTGGCAAGTATTTCGTTTAAGGACATGGAGGTATAAATTAAGGTCAAATGCCAGCAAAGATGTGTCACCACAGGGTGCAAAATTGTCGGGGAAATACAAATACTTCAGATAATGAAAGAAATGAATGGAGAAATGTGAATTCGTCAGCTGTGTGTCAATCTTCACACGAATTTACCGTCGTGTGGGAAACCGGCGTTTAGAAGAGGATAGAGCAGCCCTTCACCGCGGTCTCTTCAGAAGGAAACTCTTGCTCACACCTCTAGTTTCAGACTTTTGCAGGACACAAACGACAAAGGCAACCGGAACCAGAAGCGTTTTATGTTGCGAGAACGTAAAGGGAGAAGGTTGTTGAGTCAGTATTGCATCACAAAGAGATATAACATAAAACATAAAAGATTGATGCAAGGTGTGCTTGTCACTGAATCCTTAAAGGAAGCACTAAAGCCAGGACTACGCCAGGACTGGGAGGTCCCAGCAGAAAATGAAGACTCGTAGCCAAGGTGAATCCTCCTGTCAAACTGATTTTTTTTAATTGCTGCTTTTGTTTCCTGTTTTTTTTCCCCCTCTCTTATATTTACTAAAACGTTGATTTTTCTCTATTAAAAATATTTTAAATTATGTAAAATAAGCTGAATGAAATGTGATTTGAGGTATGTTCTTGAACATTTTTTCATATTTGGTGATTTTTATGTAAAGTATGGAGCTGAGGAAATGCATAATGAATATCCAGTGCTGCAGGGGACAGGTTTTCAATGCAACAATGTAGGAGAAGCAGGACAAACTCTCATGAGAGGCTGCTTTATACTCTGAAATCTTCTCAGACCAGATTAGGTGCTCAAACGTGTGTTCTAGATTTGTTTTAACTAAGAATACAGTTTGCTCTATGATTGCTTACCTTCCTTCACCCACCTCTTGTCCTGCCTTTTCATTTCACTTGTTTATCACCAAAAAAATTTGCTCGCAAGATGCTTACAGATGCTGAGCATTGATGGCTACATCTTTAAGTCACTCTGCAGCTATTTCCATAATTATTCAGAAATATCTATGAAATAATTCTTGATGCTCACGTAGGGTTTGGGTTTAAAACCCAAACCACAACAGCTTTTCTGATCTATTAGCCCTATCAGAAAAGCATATATATCCTCTTCTGCCCACCCCTGATTATTTAAGTCCCAGTTGTTAACAATTTTGAAAATCAATGTCTCTTAACAAGTCTCCTTATATAACAAATCCAATATCCTTTGTACTAACAGGAACGAGGGCAACGTGCATTTAGCTCAGCATACTTCTATGAAAATAGTTTTACTCCGTTTAGAACCCTGTGTGCTGAGTCCCTGTGTTGATAATTTTCCACATCATCACACAGGAAAAGACAGCCACTCTGATGACTTAGCATTACAGATTGAGATGTTATAGATTTTAACAGTGACCTGTAGTTTACTGGAAAATTCACTGGAAGTCAGTGGTGATCTGGGGATGCTGAAATAAGGGGGCACTGTCCATTCAGTAAGCAAGGAGCTGAAAGTTACTGTCTACTCTAGAAACCACAAGAAGTCAGATATGCAACTGAAAAAATGTCTACACACTTTTCTTGTATTATGGGAAAAACCTTCTCTCCTGTAATTGATCCATTAATAGCCAGTTGCTTTCATTCTCAAACTCTCGCCTGAATAACAGAAACAAATGTAATGTGTAGCCGACTAATGCTGCCTCTCTCAACTTACTGATATTGCAGCTGTCTGATCTTCTTGTTAAACCTTAAAATTACAGTAATGCCCATGGATCAGGACCTCATTACCTCAAAACACAGGGCAGTTCCTGTCCTGTTGAGCTCACAGTTTGCATTTCTGACAGACCAGACCAGATCCGTGCAGTATATATGTGTGGAGATGGGGCCCACTTGCAAGGGAATGGACAGAGTTTGGACAATATCTTATCTTGACACTTGCTCAATCAGTGGTGGAGAGGAAGGCCCTATGGGCACCACCAATGAATTGATATAAACAGGAAGTATTTAAGCAAAACTAACTGAAGACTGGTTATTTTGATACTAGACGAATGTAGCAGTATTCAGATGAAAGCAGAGCAAAATGTGACTGAATGTGGTATCACTGGAAGGGTAAAGGAAACCTCTGATGTCTCAATGTATTATGAGATTATATAGACAGGGAACGTTGGACTGTGATAGAGTTTATGTTCAAAGAGTTTATGTCTGAGTCAGTTGTGAAGCTGAAGGACGCCAAACAAAAAGTATCAGATGAGTTGGTCAGTATTGTTATGAGTGGCTTGCAACAAAACCAGAAAGGAGAAGACTCCTCAATTCAAAGTCAAAACGAATGTAGACCAGAGGAGGCAGTGCCTTGTTGGTTGAAACAGCTGGGAAAGCCTTTGGTATGTTGGAGATAGGTGAAGTGTGTGGAGATGAGGACAAGGTTACCTTGCTTTGACTTCTGCAGGTCTCACATGCGGAAAGAATTGATTGATTCCATCAGTTAAGAAAAAGAAAATGGATGCTAGAAGTGGGCTCATATTATCTAACTGCTGGCTCTTATCCAAGTATCAAGTTATCATGGAGACACTCTGAGTCCTGCAGAGATGTGAGCACCTGTAGTGGACTCCGCAGTCCACTTGAAGTCTGTCTCCTCTGACGGACTGTCTAAGGAGCATGGGGACACTGGCTTCTAACTCAGGTAACTTCAGTCCTGTGGGATGAACCTTGGCCCTAGAACTAGCAGTTTATGAATAAACACTAAAAAAAATCTGGTAAGATATATGTCCAGAGTATGTGGGCAAACACAAATGGATATATTTGAGTGCAGTGACTAGAATTTGAGTCTGTAAGAATTCTCTGCAACCTTTTTTTTCCCAAATACTTTACCTGTATAGGCAGTATAAGAATTAACTTTATTCCTTATGTTGATGATATATGTGATTACCCTCTGCTCACAAAGCAGGTGAAGTCCAGCATACCAGTCCAGCGTAAGGGCCAGTTCTGTTCTTAAAACCAGAATATATCCAGTGATGCCAAAACATCACAGACTGGTCCCAGAAGTCGTTTCAGGCACTGGTCCTACATGGATCTGACTGTATGAATGCATTCCTGTGTCACAGCCTGTCTTTAATAGGACTCCAATTTGAATACAAGCACCTACTTACAAAGATCAGGTTTCACAGCTTGGCTCTCCCTGACAAAAATGTGACATTCAGTAACATCATTGTTCCCTGACACAGGAAATCATTAGCAAACTCAATATTTTGGGCAAAACCTAATAAAACTAGGTACGTTCTGCCGGTAAAGTGTAATTCATTTCTATTTACAGCTGTATTACACACCATTTGAAGAGTTTAAAGAAGTAACTGTTGATATTTCCCCATACAGGACCAAATGACGACGAAAAAGTTGGAAAGTGTAATCTTGGGTAAATCATAGACAAATGAAATGAATAGCTGTGGTTAGGGTGTGATGTCATTCATCATGCTTGCAAAGGTTTATGAATGATACTTTTTTCCTTAATCATAACCTTAGGGGTGGGAGGGATTGAGAACAGGACATGTACTAAGGTTGGAATGTCAACCTTAACTTTGAATTTCCTGGCTTTCTATCAGCGTGCATGAAAAAACATAATGTTATTTAAACATACCTTCTTTCATCTTGATTTTGCTATATAAATATTGTTTGTGGAAAATGGAATGCAATAAAAATGTGCATTGTTTACCTAGGAGTCTAGATTTTTTCTAAATCTTTATGAAAATTAATTAATGTTATTATGTAATTATGCACTAGAGCCATTAATTAATGCTTTTTTCTCTTCTACTCACAAATTGTAAAATGCAGGGAAATGTCATGCTGAAAGCTATAGTTACTTAAAGATTTTGCTTTTATATCAGCAGAATAAATGTATGTATGATGGTGGACCAAGATTCATTACCAGAATCCTATATGTAGGCTCTATTTTTTATTTGGTGGGATCACCTTGGGTCAAACAAGTCATTTTGTCTTTTGACTTACTCAGCTTTGGATCTCTGATACTGACAGTACACATGCCAGGTAGGATCTTCTACCTTTTATTTTGTTTTCATTTTTTAGAATCTGGACATTACTTGCTTCTTTTTATAGAATCTGGAATTCCCAAATGATTTTTCACAGTTCACAGGTGCATCTCCTGCAAATAGCAAGGAAGCCTACAGTGAAACTCATCTCTAAAGAACAGGTCTCCTTTGCCAAGCTTCTCAACCATCCACTACCTTGCTAGGTTCTGGCTTTGATACTCTCCTAAGGATATGGAATTTCTTTCCTTGCTAGTCCTGAATACCCTCTTAACAGTTTGTGGCTTTGTGCATATTTATGACAATAGTCTCCAGTTACAGTATCACATAGTACCTTTCCCACTGAATTTCCATTTCATTCCCAGTCAACATATTAGAAGCTGCTAATGTAATGAATACTGTTTTCTTTCCTTCTTGTTGGTCAGTGATTCACCTTCATTTTTTTTCCTGTGCTATGTAAGACATGATTTAAAAACAGGATTAATAATTTCATAAGAGCTTTTAAAAAACATTTCTCATGCTTTATCAGCTGCCATATCAATGTGCTTGGTAGACATGGGCTGAATAAGTATTGTTTCTGTTTGCAGATGGAAAGCAGAAGTAGAAC
This sequence comes from Fregata magnificens, assembly GCA_013389945.1. NCBI lineage: Eukaryota > Metazoa > Chordata > Aves > Suliformes > Fregatidae > Fregata > Fregata magnificens. The sequence goes on from WAAD01029601.1 coordinate 28,335, forward strand.
AATATGGCAAATAGAAAGAGAACAATTATGGCAAATAGAACAATATGGTAAATTGGAATGGAGGGCTCCAATTTGAATTATCTAGAATTTTGGGGACCTTTTGTGTTATGCAGCCTTTTAAGCTTAAGAAGATTCCATTAAACTACTCAGCTGTGAGCACTTGGCCCCCCCATAGGTGGTATACGATTTTCATATGAATTATATGTAATATATGTTAATCAAGTGGTTTATTAATGTGTATCTGGAACATGCTTTTATTAACAACATGGAGACAGCTTTGATTGCTTACTAACTTAAAGTGTTTGATTCTGCAAATGTAATTTTTAAGATACATACCAGTTCTATTGTTATTTGCTAGATTTTTTTAAAGTAAACTGCAAAATGAAAGCATCCATCCTATGTTCCATGACATAATTCCCACATGTGTCTGCGGCAGGGCTGAAATCTTTAGATCCTTCATGCTACTTGCTGCCTTTAAACCTATAAAGCCAAATGTTATCCCCCTCTTCTGCCATCAGGACCTGAGGGAAGATGGCATACTTTGCCAGAAGATTTCACAGATATTTGCTGGCAGCAAAAGCGTATTGAGAAGATGAGTTGTTCCTGTCTACTAAGGGAATGTGACTTATTGACACTTCTCAGTTCTGACAAATTAGATCCAACCTGATTTAATCCCTCTGGTCTGCCCTTATCAATGTCCTGTCTCCTTCTGTGTTATGATTCACTGTCATGTCCCATCTCTTCTCTCTTAAAGTGTCTTTTCTCCTGTCCCCCCTTCTTGGGCTTAGAATCACAGAATCATAGAATTATTTAGGTTGGAAAGGACCTTTAAGGTCATCGAGTCCAACTGTTAACCTAGCACTGCCAAGTCTACCACTAAACCATGTCCCTAAGCACCACATCTACAAGTCTTTTAAATACCTCCATGGATGGTGACTCAACCACTTCCCTGGGCAGCCTGGTCCAATGCTTGACAACCCTTTCAGTGAAGAAATTTTTCTCAATATCCAATCTAAGCCTCCCCTGGTGCAACTTGAGGCCATTTCTTGTTGTCCTATTGCTTGTTTACTTGGGAGAAGTTCCCTCAGCCGCTCTGCATAAGATTTGTGCTCCAGACCCTTCACCAGCTTCATTGCTCTTCTTTGGACATGCTCCAGCACCTCAATGTCTTTCTTGTAGTGGGGGGCCCAAAACTGAACACAACGTACAAGGTGCGGCCTCACCAGTGCCGAGTACAGGGGCACAATCACTTCCCTACTCCTGCTGGTCACACTATATCTGATATAAGCCAGGATGCTATTGGTCTTCTTGGCCACCTGGGCACACTGCTGGCTCACATTCAGCCAGCTGTTGACCAACACCCCCAGGTCCTTCTCTGCTGGGCAGCTTTCCAGCCACTCTTCCCCAAGCCTATAGCGTTGCATGGGGTTGTTGTGACCCGAGTGCAGGACTCGGCACTTAGCCTTGTTGAATCTCATACAATTGGCCTCGGCCCATCGATCCAGCCTGTCTAGATCCCTCTGTAGAGCCTTCCTACCCTCAAGCAGATCAACACTCCCATCCAACTTGGTGTTGTCTGCAAAATTACTGAGGGTGCACTCGATCCCCTTGTCCAGATTGCTGATAAAGATATAAAACAGAACTGGCCCCAATACTGAGCCCTGGGGAACACCTTTTGTGACTGGCCACCAACTGGATTTAACTCCATTCACCACAACTCTTTGGGCTTGGTCATCCAGCTAGTTTTTTCTCCAGCAAAGCGTACGCCCGTCCAAGCCATGAGCAGCCAGTTTCTCCAGGAGAATGCTGTGGAAAACAGTGTCAAAGGCTTTACTAAAGTCTAGGTAGACAACGTCCACAGCCTTTCCCTCATCCACTAAGCGAGTCACCTTGTCATAGAAGGAGATCAAGTTAGTCAAGCAGGACCTGCCTTTCATAAACCCATCCTGACTGGGCCTGATCTCCTGGTTGTCCTGTACGTGCCATGTGATAGCACTCAAGACGATCTGCTCCGTAACCTTCCTCGGCACTGAGATCAGACTGACAGGCCTGTAGTTACCCGGATCTTCCTTCCAGCCCTTCTTGCAGATGGGTGTCATATTTGCTAACCTTCAGTCAACTGGGACCTCCCTGTTTAGCCAGGACTGCTGATAAATGATGGAAAGTGGTTTGGTGAGTATTTCACCAGTTCCCTCAGTACCCTTGGCTGGATCCCACCCAGCCCCATGGATTTGTGTGTGTCTAAGTGGTGCAGCAGGTCACTAACCATTTCCCCTTGGATTATGGGGGCTTCATTCTGCTCCCCATCCCTGTCTTCCAGCTCAGGAGGCTGGGTACCCAGAGAACAACTGGTCTTACTATTAAAGACTTAGGCAAAGAGGCTTGTTACCTTAGTTTCCATGTGGAACATTGTTTAGTCTTACCTCCCTGGGCTTCAGTCTTCTACTTACTTCCTTAGTTTCAGCTGTTTTTTCCCCAAACTCCCACTTCTCACTGTTTGTTTATTTTTTGTCTCTCTCTGTCTATTTAACCATATAGCCCATTTTCATTTGCAGTTAGTGCTATCCATCCCCAGGCCTTGCTCTGGCACAACAGCTCAGAGCTGCACTAACTTTACTTGGCAGTGAGCTTAAGCATAGGTAGAATCCTTAAGAAATTTGGTGACTGTAATCCAAATTTATAAGCAATCTAGAATATTTAAAGTCTTATAATTTGTAGTCTGCTCTAGCAGGGCAGGTCTTCAATGAGATATCTAAAAGTACATTCCTCTCAAAATTTTCAGAATTTTGAAGGATCAGGAAAACAATGTATTTCGCAGTAGCTTTGCTCTACACACAATCATTTTGACTCGATTCCAGAATAAAAAGCTATCATTAATGTCAGTGTAACAGATTTTAACAATTCATGATGTTTTTAGTAATAATCATATTAACATCAACATTAAAGTTTCTTAAACTGGTGTTAGTTATATAGATCTTTTTTTATAGGCCCAACAGCTAGAAGGTAAAGAAGACCAAACACATTTTCTTAAATCATATGTTTTTAAACCCATTTATTTGATTCATATGTGTATGTGTGCAGGGAAGGAGACTAACCTGAGAATTTTTATAATACCTTTCCTGCTAAACTCACAGTAGACACATTGCCAGTCTAATATATCTCTAATCATCTGTGCCATACAAAATAGTCACCTGTCTTATTTTTCCTTTTCATATTTTTGGTAAGTATGAGATTGAACGTTTTGAATGCTCCTGAATCTGCATTTTCTTTAGAAAATATTTCAAAGGTGGTGGAAGATGTTGCTTGCTGCCAACTGAGATGACAGAATCTGTCTTTTTGATAGAAAAGCTTGGGAAAGGTAAGCATTCGGCTATTTCAAAATCGTGTGTAAGCTTGTCTTTTCCAATTACATGATTCACTACATACTGGAGAATTTACATATAGGTTTTTAACTATTATTTGAGCTCCCTTTTTTTATTCCACTTAGAATTCAAGAAAATATCTCATTTTCAGGTACGTGGTCCTGTTGTTCATTTGACAAAGAAACTCACATGCAATTGTGTCATAGACAGTAACTTGTACAACATAGCTAATATGACACTGCAATTTTATTTGCTTTGGGTAAAAATAAAATAACATAATAATCTTCTGGGGTTATTAGAAACAAACAAATGAGTCAAGATGCTGGATTTTTTTGGAACAACCACACTAAAGCAGTCTCTCCTCCTCACTGTAGGTGGGTCATTGCATCACTTGTTATCCTTCCTCCTATTTTCTATGTATTTTAGGTTGTGACAAAACTGAAATCTTGGTATACTGCAGAGTTTGGTGCTTATCAGTAGTTATAATGTAAGAATTATCATGAAGGAGTAGAAGGTTTTTAGAACTAAATAAGGAGCAGTGGAGTATGTTAGTTCCTGAGGAAGTGCTGGCCTGGCCCTGACTGTCAAGGAGGAAGACCAGACATTACTTTTGTGGAGGTGAAGTGTTTCTCCCATTCCCTCCCCAACATGAAGAGGAAGGGGAGACTTTCCTCTGTTAAGCCTTCTGATTTATCACAAAAATGTTGCTTCCCATCACATATTAGATTAGAAGATCTTCCAGACAGGGACTGAATCCTCCTTTATATTTCTGCTGTGACTAGCAAGAGGGGAAGCCCAGACATTACTGGGCTCTTTAAGCATTACCAGAAGAGAAGGCAAAGATTATCATTCATGCATTTCATGACAAAAAAGTATATTTTAAAGGGAGGAAGAGTTAAACAGAGAAGGGGAAGCAGGAGTTGTGAGTACACACTGCCTTAATGGCAGTGGTGTGGAGGGAAGGTGAACCCTTTCCTACTGCACCAGTAGGGCTGGACATTTAGAAGGAACCTAGAGCTAGTTCTGGGAAGGTTATCACACACAGATGAAGCCCAGAACTGTTGGGATTGAAAATGGTTTTAATTTTTCAAATTCCAAATTCTGTCCAGTGAAGGGAAAATATAACATAGGAAGGCTGAACCTAAAAGTTGTAGCAACTATTGTAGTGCTACTCATGGACACAGTGGTTTGAGGGCATAATAGTAAATAAAATCACACATAAGTAGTACAATTTAAAAGCAAATAGTAAGTAAAAAATGCACCCAAGTGAATGTTCAAGGCTAGAGAGTGAGGAATGAGGATTCATACTCCACCTATTCTGTAAACTCACTGATCTCAACACAGTTTCTTCATGTCCTCTCCCCCAGGTCATCTTTGCTCCAGATTTGCCCAACTTCAGAGAATTCCTGAATAACGCAGTCTCACCCCCTTTAGGGATTTTCCCCAGGCTGGCAATGAGGAACAACAGTGTCAATTCATTTGCACAAAGGACATGATGAATCACAGACAACTTCATGTTTGCATTTAAAATAGCCCCAGACCACAGGCACAATTATGTAAGCACTTAAAAAAGGACCTGCAATTCTTTACTGCTGTTACTCTGCCTTTTCATATTGGCTTCCATTCAAAAGTCATGTAGAACTGTCTAAACTGCAAGTATAGGCGTGTACATAATACACCTGCAAAATGTGTAAGTATATCACCTTGTGAGGCAGTAAACTGAAGAGAAGTAGGTTCAATTATTTGCATTGGATTACCAAAATACATTAGTTGCAAAGCTAAGAACAAAACCATTATCTCTGGTCTACTAGCTTAATTCTTTAATTGCTAGGTAATCCTGGCTCACAAACTCAGGGAAAGCCAAATCACTCACTTTTGCTTTCAAAGCTAAACCTCTCTGGGATTATCTCATTTGTGAGACCAGATCCAGAGAAAATAAGTTAGGAATGGAACAATCCCTTTTAACTTTAGCTCCAGAAAGATTGAATAATTGGGCAAATCTCTTTTCTTTCCTACTTTTCAGAAATAAAAAAGGACACGTATAAATCTCATTTTACTTAGCTTAGGTAGAAAATCAGCATTGTGAATTAAAACCTTGATATACAGTAGTACACAGTATTCATTCAGAAGGAGTGTCCTGGGATGTTAAAGATTAACCATAGTGGTTTTGGTTTAGTCTTTATTGCTATGAGAGATTTTTTTCCAGGATTTCTTGACTCATTCCTCTAAGCCTGTGTTGAAAGGGAGTTTCTTAATACATTCTGAAGCAATCACATCATTTGTAATTTTTTTTTCACTTACTGTTTAGTACTAGAATTAATTTCTTCAGAATATTTTAAACCACATCTGTTTTAATTTCATCATGTATTTTTTAAGTATTTGTATTATTTGATTTATTATTCAAAGACAAACATAACAAGGATGTTTTAAAGAAGTTGGGAGAACAGGGAGTTCTAGTTAATAGCCTTTTAATATTCAAAGCCATTATCTTGTCAATAATTAAACTAAAATTAATCATTGGATAAAACCCACTGTAGATCTAGGTAGTTGTTTAAAGTTACTAAGAGACATATTTAGCCCAGTGCTCTTTTCAGTGACATAAGATTCAGAAAAATTTCCCACTGGCCATAAGTGATGCATATTAGGCCTTTTACAAAATAGTTCTGCTCAGAGGGATGAAAAAGAAGAACTTGCAATACCATTCTGTAGCTAAAACCACAGGTGCTACGTTTTCAGTCAATGACAGACCTTCTTGCTATATGGCTGATCTTAAGCTTGACAGCAAAATCTAGGAAAAATAAAGGAACTTAAGAGGGCAAGAAGTCAAAGGTTTAAAAATAAACATTCTTTTTTTTTCCCAGCAGAGCGAAGTTCTCTAACACTGACTCAGAAAAGAAGACAAAAAGATCCAGTGGGTCCCTTCCAGAACTTGGACTTTTCAGATTTTAGCTGCCACTGTTTCCCATTTCAGTTTTCATGTTTCCTAAGCAGGCGGCTTACAGAAAAGCACCATGAAGCCACAGGAACCCTTTTTGTCCATCAGCCTATGGAAATCCTTCCTCATTTCAGCTTCACAAGTCAGAAAGTGATGATTGGAACATCAAGGTCCAGTGTAGCTGTATGCATCCACTTGACCAGCCTGAGACTTCTCACTAGCTCTCATTTTGGCTAAA
>WAAD01029601.1:34881-51702 GCA_013389945.1 Fregata magnificens
TACAGAAAAGGTTGAAGTAGACTTCATCTTTTTTGTCTCATTTTTCACAGGCAAAGCCTGATCTCACACCTCTGTGCGGACCAATGCTGTTTGGTAAAGAGAGGGAAACCCAATAATGTAGTAGAAACAGGGTAAGTATTACTAAGAGAAGTTTAAAAATAATGGAGCTCGATGGGATTTATCCAAGGCCACTGAAAGAGCTGGCTGCAGTGGTTGCAAGGTTGCTGTCTCTGAAAAAACTATGGTTATCACGGAAGATCCCTTACAACCAAAAATGGCTAACACTATGCCCATCCTTAAGAAAAGTGATAGGAGGACTTGGGGAATTATAGGCCATATTAATCCCTGTAAAGATTGTAAAGCATGTCCCCTTGGAATCCATCTCCAAACACATGAAAGCAATCAGGACTAACTAGCTCAGACTTGGCAATGACAAATCATGCTTGACCAGCTTGATTGCCTGCTATCATGAGATGGCATGTTGAGAGGGCAGGAGGAAAGCGATGGATACCTGGTCTTCAGGATGGCTTTTGGCACTGTCCCCAAAAGGATTCCCTGGGGAAGCTGAGGAAGTATGGACTGGAAGAACAGTTTCTTAGATGCATTGAAACTTGGCTTTACCACCACAGTAAAAGCATAGTAAAATCAATGAGTTGGGTTCCAGTTGGTAATGATCAAAGTACCCTATGGTTTGGTGCTGGCACTCATATTGTTCAGTATTTCCATCAAGAACTTAGATGGTGACACAGAACATGTCTTCAGATAAATCTGTGGATAGTACTAGTTAGGAGGAATGATTGACATGAAGAATAGAAAAACTTTAATTCAAAGGATTCTTGAGAACTGGACCAACATAAACATCATGAGGATCCTGAGCCTGGGGCAGAACAACCTCATACACCAGTACTGGTTGGGAAATGAGTAAAGTCCCCTGAAAAGGACAGGGTTGTGATGGACTACAGGTAGAATATAAACCAGTAGTGCAAATTGCAAATAAGGTAAACCATGTATTGGAGTATGTTAGGGGGAGCATGAGAGCAGACCAAATGAAGTTATTATTGTCCTCTGCTTGGCACTGATGAACCTGTATGAGGAAAAAAAAGCCTAGTTTGGAGCCCCCTAGTACCTGAGGGATGCTGAGAAACAAGAAGTTGCAGTGATGCTCTTTGAAGATGATCATGAAGAGAGGTTGAAGAAGCTGGATTTGTTTAGTCTGACAGAGGAGGCTAAGGAATGATCTATTAGCAACCCAGAAACCTGCAACTACTAGAAGGGAAGATGCAAAGATGTCAAAACATCTTAATTGTGGCAGACAGGTGGTACAACACTGGAACAGGCTACCCAGAGAGGATGGGGAATCTTCATCCTTGAAAGTTTTCTAGATGGAACAGCACTAAGATATGCCTGACCTGATCTAGTGCTAGCAAAAGTAAACTGTGTGGGAGAGACCTCCAAATGTCCCCTACAAACAGCATTTCTATGATCCTGCAATTCTTCGAACCCAGAGTTCTGAAGTCCGATGCCTTTTTCCTTTGAAAGAGCACACTTACTCCCAACAGGAGGAGATGGCATGTCCCTTGTCCTCAGGTTCTGAAAAAGTTTCCACAGAGAGTTTATTTAGGATAGATGGCCAATAAAAGCTCTTGATTGTATTTGTGATCCTGACACCTGAGAAAATATACATAAAATATAGCAGAATATTTTGATACAATAGGTCTGAGCTTCTTAGTCAATTATTAGGTCGCAAAAAGGCAAAACACTTATTTGTGTTCATAGATATCCATACAGAAGTAGTGCCATTCACTTCAAGTGTAATGAGAACTTGAAGTTATCAAGTGCTTAAGTAATTTGCTGGCTTGTGGCTTCGGTTCTTCTTTGAAATGAAGTAATGAATGGAAAAGGCAGGGGGCTCTGTAGAATGCTCACTACTCACAAGCAAGCAACCAAAAAAAAAAAAGTAATCAATCAGCCAAACTGTTAACTATATAAAAAACTAACCTGGCAGGTAGTACCTCTTTTAATGGCTTATTTACAAAACTATTCAACCAACCAAACATAATTTCAGTGTTCAGATTCTCACCTTGGAATTTTTTCCTGTTCATTCACTTGTGGAGAACAGAGAACAAACATCTGGAATGCTACGTTAAAAGAAAACATCAGCATAAAATTGTCTTAATGATTAGATGATATGTCAACTAAACATAGAGTTGAAACTCACTAATTTGTACTGTACAGGTGAAGATATTGCGTATCATATGTTTTCCTCTCTGCTTCTATTGTACAAAATTCCAGACTGAAATGCAGTTTTTATAACATACAGCATACTCCACATGCATGCAGTTTGGATTTCACAGGACTGTAAATAATTTTAAGTGTTTGCATTGGTTGTTGGTTTTAGCCTTTTAGATGCATGAACTCTTGAATTTTTATCAGGTTTTCACAAAACTTTGGTGCAGGATTATGCATCCTAAAAAATTGCATGCCTTTACTATAAGCCTGAGAAGAATTTATATCCCTAAGGCTTTCCTCTAGGATATCTTTTGACATCAAGAAGGTAAAATTAGAAATAGATTCTATTTCTTTCATATGACTATTCATTTTTTTTCTTCTAAACACTGTAATTTAATTTTAAAGTTCACTTTGAAAATAAAAAATAAATGAATGTCTTTCCAGAGATAATGCTTTCTCTTTGCTCAAAATAAAAGCAGACATCTGGTTTCTAAATTATTATCTTTTAATTGTCTACCTAATCACTAGTTTTGTGGAATTTCAAAATGGCATTTATTTGCCCATCAGAAAAATTTGTTGCTGACAGAAATCTTTCTTTTTGCACATGTATATGCATACAACTTGTTCTCTTTTATGTTTCATATGTGTCATTTGCGTCCACTTACAAACAATGCTATACATTCAAAGTGTTGTAAATACAACAAACATTCTTATTGTATAGTGCTTGCTATTTTATTTACTAGCGAAACCAGTTTACTCCATCAATGGGCCTATGTTCAAGTGAATACTACTAAACATGAATATATATATAATATTCATTTGAAGTCTACTGTTCCTGCTCCTTGCTATCATTCACAGTCTATTGATATAAAACAAGTTCTATCTATCCTTCCACCCAGATGGTTGACGTTACATGTGATTGCATGAAAGCTCTGATATGAAATGCCTATGGCTTACTGGATTACCCTCTCACCACATGTTTCAAATTAATAATAAAAAAGAAAGAAAAAAAAGAACCGGTGCAATCTCGCTACAAAAGAACAAGAGTTTATTGTATAACAGGACTGCAGATGTGGAAAGGTGCTCATAATAAGGCTACCACTATTTTTGTTTCATTGTGCATCTGGAATGCCAAAGGATCTTTAAGGCACTAGGAGCTCATACTAGACAGTCTTGGCTTTTTAATTAACTTCATATTCAGAGAAATTATTCATTTTTGTAAACTCTGTGCCATTCATCATCATATTGTCATTTATGTAATCACAAAATGATTTACAAAGTCACGATTTTTTTCTAATTTCTGAAACAATTTTAAGACATCAAAGACTTTCAGATATAAACATCAAAGAGCAGCCCAAATCAGAGATTTCTGGCTAAGACAGTTTAGTTCACTTAATATCCTCTGGTTTTCTAAGGATTAAATTACAGCATATAAAATTCTTGGAATCCGTCTAAGGAAGCTGTACTGTATATTTATTATTTATTACAGTATGGCTTTTTTTTGTGGGGCAAAGGACTTTGTGGTAGAGAAGATGCCATCTTTTCAATTTATCAAACCAGCAGCAAATTCTTCTGAAATATTAGAGGTACAATGATGTAATCCTACTGGGAATGGAGAGATGTGTTAGCTGAGGACATATTTGCAGATGAGCTCAGGATGAAATGCAGTTCTTCCCTTGTAATTATCCTGTTACAGAGGGATGCTTATACAAATTTAATAAAAATATTCTGAGGAAAAGTAAGACAAATCAAGAGTGAAATGACTTCTTCACAGGAGAAATAATTTCAGTTGCTATAGTTTATGGAAAACAGTAGGCCAGGTTTTTAGTATTGGCTAAGTTTGTAATTCAGAAATGCTTTCCATTATTTCCATGATTTCCAGCAGGGCAACACCACAGAAGCTGGTCATATGGATGCCGGGCTTCGCATGCCACTGGCACACATGCCAAGTCCTAGCCAGAGAATTTAGAAAGCACAAACAATGTAAATTGATCTAGTCAAGAAATGAATCGGTAGAGACACGTGAGGTTTTTCAGTGCGCAAGCAAGAGTATAAGCAAATATAGTTTCATCCACTAGCCACCTAAGAAAGGCAGGATATTAGGGATTGCCTTCAAGTAAGCAAGGTAGGTAGAAGTGTGTGTCTGGCTTACCAAATATCAAGGAAGGTCCTGCCACGTAGAACAGCCACATGAAGTACAAGCTCTCTACAGAGCCTGTTCCCATAGACTAAATAAATAAACTTCTAAAGGCTTATCCTTGAAAGACACACTACCACCCTTTCAAAAGCAGCCAGTAGGCTAGAAGAACTGAGTTTCTGGGAATTGGATCTCGTACTACTATACAACAAGGTTTTGCCCGGATGGATTTCCATTCTAATGTTCACAACAGGCTGGGTTAGCTTCAAGGCAGTTCAGAAATGCAAGCAACAAAATGCATGGTTTCTAAGTCAAAAACCATAGTTCTTTTATATTTACATTCCTATTCTCTCTGTTAGGAAGATAATGAGATTACATGTAGAACAGTCACATCAGACCTTGAATGCAGAATTATTGTTCAAGATAAATGTCCAGGCAAAATAATATGCTATAAACAGGAACAAACACTTGACTTTGTACCAAGATTTTTATCTTTCAGATATTTCAGTGCAAAATTCTAAATTGCATGGCTGTGTATAACCACTGGAGCTCAATTATAGCATTCTTACTGCTGATATCCATGGAACTTTATTTTATATAAATACTTTGTAAAAAAATTCTGCTGGTCTTGTGCAAGGATGTGAGAAGAAGACAAGGGGGAACGTGTACCATGCTGATATAGCCCTGCTGCCAGCATGAAGGACACCCTGCACATCAGTTCTTATTTCTATCCAACATTTTATAGTCACATACACCATTGATGAAGCTTTATGCCTAACCACTCAGAGAAGAGAGAAAACAAACTGGTATGCAAGAGAGAGACAGCTACAATTCTCCTCTGTACGGTTAATCCAGCTGAGACAAATATAGTTAACATTTTTAGACTGGGAATTGATCTGGCTCTGGTCCCTTAACATACTTGCAAGGTGCCCATCATGATGCACTATGCAGAGTAGGTAATTTATAGTCAGGTATAAAAGAAATCTTGTCAGTGACTTGCATTTGGTATAGTTTAGCTTGAGCCAGGGTTAGAAGAGTCCGTTTAGAAAGGAGGGGAGGGGAGGAAGGGGACAGAGGGCCCTCTCAGCCTCCATCAGTATTGGATTAAACCCAGGAAAGACAACCAGGGCTCTAGAAACTTTCAGGGCTGAATACAAGGAGCAGCCAAAGAGGAAGCCTAGGAACAATAGCTTAATTTTAGCAAGCTTCTGAAGATGAATTTTAACTTAAGTAGAGGCCGGGATTTTCCTTTCATTGCTACCACATAACTATTAGAAAGAAGCTAGAGACTTTGATACCTAATTTAGTTAAGAAAATTGTAGAGGTAGGGTTACAATCTCCTAGCATTTGAATAAATTCTTGTCCCAGTGTTAATACAGGGAGCTTTACTGAGGGATTTATTCTGTTCCAGTATACATCTCTGTTTGCGTGTATTTGGATGAGTTGTGTATCTGCTGAAAGGGTTGTGGTTCTGTGAGGATTCTTTGAAAAAGGAGTTATAATTGTGGTGGACTGGAGTTTCGTAAAAAGTTTGGCTGGATTCAGAAAGTACATACAGACTTTTAAATAAACAACATTTTGATCACATTACTATTTGTCGTTCCTCAGAATATTATCCAAGGAGAACAGGATGCTTTAACAGGCTTTATGTTTCCTGAGACAAGGGCCATTTTTAACGTGGTTTTTTTCAGTGCCTCTATACAGTCAAGCTCAAGTTCTGCTGTCAGGCATTGTTAAAATAAAAATGTTACATTAAAAATCATGTCTTATTTGCCCCACTCCAGTGAATAAGAGAAGTACCATTTTAGGATGAACATCCAAACGTTTGTACCACCCAGTAACATCCCCAGAAGAGCCACAGCACTTAAGCACCTGCAGCACTCTCTCTCTCTCTCTCACACTCACACTCTCTCACACGTACACACACACTCTCTCTCCTCTTACCTTGCAGGCATCCCTCTTTTCTTTAGGTTCCCTACAGCTGACACCTGCTCCTGTATATTCCCTATATGCCCTAAGTAGCAGCAGCCTACCTCGTTCAGGCATATGTGGCATCTCTATCCTTTCCCTTAGCCCTGGTTCTGTTCATCAGTGTATTTGCACACTAGTCCTTGCCCTGGGGGTGCTTTTCCTTACAATATAAGTGATTTCATTCACTCCTCATGGGCATATGGACACTGATTTCTGTATGCTTTTCTCCAAGTGACCATTTATGAACACTCACCAATGTATTCTGCAAGATTTCTTTCTATTTTAGATACTAATTTATTGTCAGAAACAGATGCAATAACATTCCTTATCAGTCTGATCAGCAGGCAGTGGCAAGCAGCTGGCTTTGTCTAATAATATTGATGTAACTCATAAACTGTTGTATTTGGAGAATGTAGAATTTTAAAACTTCAATTTGACATTACTTGGCTTAAAAGAGGGTAGAGTTAAGTATGTTCTTATTTATAGGATTTATAATTTTAAATATTAGCAGCTCCAGTTCTTTTTCACCAACTCGAAGAATTCAGAAACAGCAGATGTTCTGATCTGTGTTGTATCCCTTTCTATTAATTGCACAGGTGGCGAGTCTTCCAAGAGTGTGGTATCACAGTATTCCTGTTTCACTGAGTAAGCAGAGCAGCAATGAATTCCTTAGTGCTAAAGATGAATCCAGTCAGGATTTTTATTTAAAGAGGTTTGGATTCAACAAGAATTTGGGGTTGAGCAGAACTTGGCCATATGTTTTAGTTCTGGGTTCTTTTTTTTTCAACCCCAAATTAAATATTTTCATCTGTCTGATCAGTCAGAAAATGTTGCAAAATTTTGGTTTGGAGTTAACTTAAATCCCCCATACCAATTTTTGTGGGTCTCTAGTCAGCAAGCTAAAGAAGAAAAACTTGTTATTCATAAAAGACTACACACAAAATTGTGTCATCTCAAATAAGTAGCTTATAATAGTTCACTAATAACAACAGTATACATAATCCATGGATGGTACTCTCAGGAGATTTATTCCAAAAGACTATGAGAAGAGTTTTGACATGTGAATTGCTGGTATGGTTGTTCGGACCTTTCACGATATCTTTGTGGAAGAGGAGATGATAGAAAAATCTCTAGAAGTGGCTCCTGTGGCAAGACATGATCTCTCATGATGAGCTCCAAGGCTGACCCCAACAGGAGAGACATAGACTGAGCAGAGATGTTCAACATGACATCTCTCTAATAGAATGGCAGGTCTGAAACCCTGAGGGCTGAAGGGGTAAGACTGTTCTATGTCAAAGTTTCCCCATGCGTGTTCCTTTTTCCTATACAATTATTTAGTCCAATTTAAAAATGTGGACTTTGGCCATTTATTGAGAAGACCATGTGGGCAGTTGAACTGTGTGGGATTTGTTTAATTGGGACTTAACTCATCTGTGAGATGATCCTTTACAATATAAAGTGATTTCCACCCTGGTGATTAACTGAGCCTGTTGAATAAATGGTCTATGCAGATGTTCAAACAGCATTGTTACATATACGAACAGTATCAATGGGCTGGTGAGTTACTGAGCAGTAGTGAGGTCCTGCATGGTATGTGTGTTCTCTGTTCCTAGTGACTTCAGTGAGCATTAACTGTCACTTGAGAGATGAAGAGCAACTTGTGGACCTAAACCTAAATGTACTGGAAAATATCATCTGGTAAAAATTTGCATGTGCCAACTTCCAGCTGTTGAATGCTTGGTCTGATATATTGAGTCCTCATGGCTCAGAACTATGTGCAAAGCTTGGAATAATAAAATCAGTGCTTCTTAAGGGCATAAACAGACTCCACATGCTTTGTTAAATTAGTCACTTAATGATTGAATTATATTTTAAAGGAGTCCGTTCTAGTTCATCTTTGTTGGTATGAACTCTTTAAAATATGGTCCTTTTGAAGATGCCTCGGCTATTCTAGTACATGCCAGATGCTCACCATGGCTCTCCCTCTAATTTCTCTCATTCCAGATAGGTTAACGAACAAAAGTGATAGATATGCATGATGATAGTGCTGAGTTTCATATTTCAGTAGTCAGGCTGTTCACTCTTCATCTCTTGAAAGTCCTGGGAATTTAAACCTGACCCCCAAAAGATGTATGCTCTTAACTTTTGGACTTCCTTTTAGATCATGTATCGTGTAAGCACAAAATTCATTATATCATTGCTTGTAAAGTCTGTGCCAAATTGCAAAAATTTTAACTTACAGAAAGGATTAACCAATCCTTTCTGCTTCTATTATTTTCTTGTCTCAATGGCTCTGCAGGGATTGCTGCGGTCTCATTATTTGTGAGACATGATACAGTATGGGACATGATAAAAAAAAGGTAAGGAGGCCCTTGATAATTGCCCTAGGCAATACTATTTACGTCTCAGACAGTTCATATGGTAATTGTGTTTATGTGAGCTCACCCTGGAACTATAAATCTCATCTCTTGAAATGGAGGGGGTTTTGAGGTGTTTTGGGCTAGCTTTTTCTGCTGCTTCAGTTATGACATTATATCCATATAAATAAAAGCAGTTTGCTAGCAAAAGTGATGCCTGCAAATGGATGAAGAAAGACCACAACTAAGATGTAACCTTCTAGCTAGCTGTAACGTAAAATATATGTTTATAATTGTAAGTCAAGTAAGTGATTTTTAATAGTGTATCACATAAAACAAATTTATTGTTGTACCTCAGGAGTTTCAGGATTTCTCAAGATGAGCACGATATTTCTTGTCAAGTGACACCTATATGCTTTTTTTCAGACTGATAAATATAAACATGGAGATAGAAATGTGTTCTTGACATAGAAACAGTATTGGTTTAGAAGCCTATCCATCTTTCTTAATATAAAATATCTGGGGAAATTAGCATGGGACTTAAATCCTTTGGCAACCTGACTAGGTTTTGAATAAGTGCTTCCCTCTTTTCTGTAAATAGTGGAAAAGATATTTCTCAGCACATCAGCTGCACTCTAATTACAGACTATGATACTAAGAAATAAGATAATGATGGAGACTGTCAGCCATAACACTTTCTGGTGAGCCACTGCTGTCATTTTTTGCCCCAAATATGACTGACATCCTTCCTTTAACCCTCCCACCCCTTACTCTTTATGTATGTTGGCACAGTGGCCCTGCAACTATGTGAAGCACCATATTTTTGTTGCTAAGCACTAGGAGAGAGTGAGCCATGGGAATCTTTAGCTATAATTTGTACTGAATTCTTTGAGGCTTTCCTTCAGCATGAACAAGCAGTGGAACTTTTAACTCATCCATTGGCATTGTTGATGAAGCGGTGCTTGGCTTTTAGCACATTTGAAGGCCGGTGTCTACTGAGTGATGGTTAAATAACAGAATCACTAGATTGCCGTTTATAAAGGTTTAAACATGGTGTATCATATTCGCCATTATTAGGACCAGGCACACTTCCAGTGTCTTCAGGGAATGGCACTTACTTTATCTCAAGTTAATTTGGTCCTGAATCTTCAAAGTGTCCTTGTAAATTAAAACTATTCTAATTAGAGTTGATTGAAAAATTAGCATGGAGCTTACATTTATGAATAGTGTGATTTCACCACAAAACCATGGGAATGCTGGAGGCGCCAAGTTCTTCTAGACAGCATGCTAATTGAAGATGGGAATTCTGCCATCCTACAGAAAATTCTGATGCCTTAAATTTTGCTTTCATCCGAAAATGAAGACATCTATTTTATTATCTGTTCTTCCCTATATATATTCTTCCTGCCTCACAATCTTTTCTTTCTCTCAGGTTAGCACTTACTCAACATTTTATTCTTTTTACTAAAATGAAAAACACTGAAAAAATTAGTAAAAACATTAATAAATTGGAAGTGGAACTCAAGAACTGATGATCCAACTTCTCATTTTGCCATTTCTGTTAGGTCCGTCTCCATGCCCAGGTAGATGCCAATTCACCATCTATGATCAGTTCTTAAACGGAAGCTTTTCTTTGCAATGCTGAAGCACAGACACTATTTCTTTGCTTCCCTTCTTTTTTTACTCCATTCTTTACCAGAAGGAAAAAATGCATCAATGACTAATATAATTTCAGGTAGACTGTGTACCAGAACAGATATTTGGGGTAATAATGGACTGATTGATAATGGGACGTCTTTACATACAGTGTACTACATATTTGACAAGCTGGATGGGTTAATAGCAGTTGCTACTCTCTGAATAGATGATTGAAATATTTTGAGCAGTACACTTTCAGAAAGGAAAGAATAAGTTATCTATGTAGGGACATCTTTCTTTTCCACAGTCATTCATGCAAATATTTTTGTAAAAATTAGAGGTATAGAAACAATCTCCCAAATATTCAGCCATTGCTTGCCTGTAACACATAATGGAAAAATGTCGATCCATTCACCTTTAATCGCTATTATTAATGGATTATTATTATTACTTTCACATCAACACTGAAAGATTTCATTGAATTCTTTAGAAGATTCTAAGTGTGAACTTACTGGTTAGGAGTCTGAGGGAAAGGAGAGGAAAGTATTAAGGATTAAATTGTTGCTTTGCCTGTTTCACAGCTTAAGAGTGCTTAAGTGCTTCTTCCTCATAAATATGAGAGGTAAAGTCCCCCAAACTGGGCTGTTCTAAGGGATAGATAATAATGTCAATAGCTTAGATGGAAAGGGGCACCTAAAAACACCAAATACTTGCCTGAACAAGCACAGCTTCATGTTAACGAAGTTATAAAATCTTTTCTCTAAAACATAAGCAGAAGTAGTTTGAAACTTATTTTTCCCAAGATAAATTATAGGTTGTCAGTAAAATCCACAAGCTTTTCATTCTGTTTTGCCTCAGTACAGTTTTGTTTACTTTTCTGGAGATGACAAGCTTGTTACTGGTTTCCAGATCAGCCCCTCCCAATTTTGAGACTTGAAACATCACAATGCATTTTGGGTTTTCTTTTATTTGCCTCTGTATACTGGACTATTCACAACTTATTTGTGTCTGATGTTCAAGTTTTTTTTCTAGAACCACAAATGAGCAGAGTGAAATTCTCACTTTCTCATGTATTGCCAGGCACAGGGTCTTTAAGAAAAGTAGTACACGTTTTGAGACTCAAGAGACAATCTCAGTGGTTAGCCGATTTAACCAGGAAATCCAGGTTATGCCTTCTTAGTGAAGACAGTCTTAAAGAATTTGTATGCTGAATACATTGGCAGAAAGTATTAGTAGTGAATGTGCCCCTTGGTGGTTAGCGCTGCAGAGGACGCAAAATAAATAGACGTCCACTGACATGTGTACTAGATCATCTCCTTTGGACTGAAATGCACAGCGCTGAAGTGCACAATATAGAAATCAGATACTCTCTGCTCTATGGAAAGTAGCTATTCTTTCAACATCTCTGTGGCAGCTGTGTGCTGTCTGATTGCTGTGTCTGCCTGTAAGCTGTCAGGTACTTGCACTTCACAGACAGCAAAAAGCATACATGGATATCCCGTTTGCTCTGATCGGTGAAGGATACATACAACGTTTGTGCTCATTAAGCAATGGGATCCTCATCACTTTTAGAACTGATGTCTAGAAACTACTACTTTTTCACTATTTCAAGATTGGCTTTTTGTAATACGAATTTTTGGCCTGCAACCAACTGACTCAACAGTGTCTTTCACTACACTTGTGCTGTCCTTCTCCTCTTGGCTCTTCTCCTTTTGTGTGTTTAGGTTAAGGCTTGCCCCCATAACATCTTTTAGGAAAGCTAGCTTAAATTCACTTTTTATTCAAGTGCATTGTTTAATTTGTATTAAACACCAATGTAGACATAGTGTAGCTTATGTCATTTCTCACTCAGATGAACTTTCCTGAGTGGCGCTATTTGTTCTTGCTTTGTAAATGGTTTGTAAAGGCCTGCCACATCTGTATCATTCTTCAACACTTCTATATACCTACTCATTTGAAATGTTTGGGGTTTTTTTAGGGTTTTTTTCTCCTTTCTCTTTCTTCCTTTTTTTAATTTTTCTACTAGTTTTGGCAGTCTTTGACAACATGCCTTCCAGGAAGGAGTTCATTCTCTCTCTTCCTGACAATTCACATGAAGAGCTCTTGTTCTGGACTTTCCCCAGGACTCTCTGTGTGATTGAATGCCTGAGGAAAGGTCTTCCAATTGACAGGTACTTAATCAGCTTTCTGCTACCCAGTGCTTCCTGCTCATTGCATCAGCTGGAATTTTACTGCCTTCTCTGTAATAGCTTTTTCTTGGACATTCTGCTGTATGTAAGTATAGTGTTTTTCTCCATATCAGGTTCTATCTGGTTGACTTTAACAGGACCATATTCTCCACTAATATAAAGTAATTGGTTACACTTAAATTCCTTTGTATCAAGAAAGATTTTAACCCTTTTCTAGTTCTTTTGAGGAAGGATGCTTTGCTGTGTTAAGTGGGTGTCATGGTTTAGTCCCAATCAGCAACCAAGCACCACGCAGCCGCTTGCTCACCCTCCCCTGCCCCGGGTGATCCCCCTGGGATGCGGGAGAGAATTGGAAGGGCAAAAGTAAGAAAAGTCATGGGTCGAGATAAGAACAGTTTAATAATAATAATAACAATAACAATAATAATAACAATAATAATAATAATAATAATAATAATAATAATAATGATGAAAAAGAAAACAGGGAGAGAGAGAAAAAAAACCCCAAAACCTGGGAAAAACAAGTGATGCAACTGCTCACCACCTGCCGATCAACTCCCAGCCCGTCCCCGAGCAACGATTGCTGCCCCCCAGCCAACTCCCCCCAGTTTATATACTGAGCATGATGTCATATGGCATGGAATATCCCTTTGGCCAGTTGGGGTCAGCTGTCCCGGCTGTGTCCCCTCCCAGCTTCTTGTGCATCTGGCAGAGCACGGGAAGGTGAAGTCCTTGACTAGTGTAAGCACTACTTAGCAACGACTAAAACATCAGTGTGTTATCAACATTATTCTCATACTAAATCCAAAACACTGCACTATATCAGCTACTAGGAAGAAAATTAACTTGTCCCAGCTGAAACCAGGACAGTGAGCCTTACTGCTTTCTGTGTTATCTTAAGCTGTGTTCAGCACTTTTTTAGCTTTCTGTTTTTGAGGCATGAGGCTAAAAGCTTTGGCCTGCAGGTCATGATTGTTAAAAAAATACAAGCTTATCCTTTAGCTCAATAGGCAGAGATATTAAAGCAAGCATTGGATCACAAAGTAACTCAGTAACTAACAAAAATACATCGGATCTCTATAATGATTTTTCATTCACTTGTTTCATGGTTTTGAGATGCTCCTGCAAACCTCAGTAAGGCCAAAAGAGCTATGTGCTTTCTGTTTCCCGATAAAACGTTAGACTTTATAAAGTCTCCTGATTGACTGTTGGCAGCCAGCTGTTGATTGTACTCATGTTAAAGCAGTTTCCTTGTCCTGAATCAAAGCATTTCAGATTATAACCCTTGTCTTCCCAAAGCTGGTGAGTACACTAGATTATGGATATATTACCCACACTGCTAACAGTGGAAATGTGGTAGATTCGTGGAAACCTCTAGAAAAAATCCACGAGGGGAACTGACATTCATGTGCCTGATCCTGCTTACTGGCTGTTGTTCCTTGGTCTCAAGAGACCAGGTGCCACATGAGGAGCGAGAAGAATCTCCTGTTTGGTGGTTGCAGACATAACAGTAGTGCTCTGACTATTAAGAATAAGCCTGGATTTGATGTTTACTTATAGTGTCAGCTTTTGGAAGCAACTTGTCTGAAATTGTACCAAAGGAGTGTGGGAAGAGGTGAAGCTACAGTGTCTAAGCTTCACCTGCGGGAGACCTGCCAGCCAGTCCTAGGGAAAGGACCAACAAGCATGGTCCTGTGTTTTCTACAGACTATTGTAACTCACCTCAGTGGTTTTATAAACATATAGTTTTTCACCTTGTTATGTGTTTGACATCATAATTTTTTTGATATGGTGTCTAGACAAAGGCAGGAAACTTGCACTTTTAAAGGATGGTTTGTTTAGTGTCATGTTAGATAAATTCAGTACTGCACTGATTGAAATCAGTTACAGCTTGGGCATCCTGTCCAGTAGGACTTGCATTTGTTCTTTTATCCTGATTATGCATCTATTTACATATATATAGAATAATTCTTGAAGAGGAGAAAAGAAAAAAGGGACTGCAAGTTAAGTAGGAAACTCATAGTTCTATTAGAGATTGACCTGGAGAAAGTTACCATCTTTTTATTTCCTTTTCCTTGCTTAACTTCTCTCTTTTTCTTTCTCCTCTAATCTTTTTATTTTATTTTATTTTATTGAAAAGAAAGCACAAAGGAGGAAGTTGAGCCCCAAATGCTACAAATATGAAATATTCAGAATGGAATCAAAGCCAGAAGAGGTCAAGAAATTCAGAGATAAGAATTCCTCAATCTTAGGCCCCTTCCTTGATCTCCGCTCAACAGTATTCTTGCATCTTTCTTCCCATACACCCTTATCTTGGGTCCCTTGTGAAAATGAATTAAGATAAGACTTTCTGATACAGAAATTCCTGGATGTCAGTTTACCTGTGCAATCTGATAACTTACTGAAATCAGTGTAGGAAACGTGTCTGTGCTCCTGCCTAATTAACTCATATCTGTAAGATAAATATTGGCCATTGTCCAATGCTAAATGGTCATGTAATCAAAAACCTCTATCGTAATTCTGAGGCACAAAGGACAAAGATAAGGGTCCAATGTAAACAGGACCATAGAGAGAAACAGGGTTAGTCTTTTTGCATCACAGACCGATTCCAGCAGTGTGTTTTCATGAGCTAAGCATGTCAGTAAAAAGAAGGGTTTGCACAAGGAAGGAGTTGTCTATCCATCAATTAGTCAGCAAAACCAAAAACATGTAAAAACCCGTTTTGGGACTGAGGATGTATTCTAGGACCTTGACTAAGAGTAGTTAGTGCTGAGCTTTCCAAACAGCAAGACAGGAGTTAAGAAACAGGTGATGCTTTTATTTTGTGTCTGGTGATGAGAAAGAACCCACAGTTCAGTGCTAGTCTTGAGCAACATGGTGGCTTTACCCAGCTCCATATTATTGCAGTGTTTGGCTCTTCCATTTCCTCTGAATTATTTGGACAAATTTTTCAATTATCTGCCTTTTGTTCTATCTAAAGTAATTAGACAAAAGCACCACAGAGAGAAGTGATGGGGATGAATGATTGTATGGAATTTTGAAGGTCAAGATTAGCTGCTGAATAATAATATGTGGCAAAGCTTCAGTCAGCTGATATCTATTTATAGACATGTCCCCCAACTATGAATTAAGGTTTTGCTTGAATTGAACTTGGAATGGTTTCGTTTTGTTTTTGCTTTCAGCTCCAGTGGAAATAAGATCATATGCTTTATGTCCACAATAAGAATGTTCCAGTCCAGGACTGTGTGAAAATAAGATACATTATTTCATATAGTGTGATTTCTTTATCCCCTCCCCCAGGCTAAAATATGGTACATTACAAAAGATATGCTTTAACAGTTTTGGCAAGCAAGCTATGGAGTTACTTGAGTTACAGCGTAGCTGGCAGTACTGTAAGCATCACAGGTAATTAAGTTCAATATGAGATGTTTATTACAGAGTGAAAACAGATTACAGAGTGATCTGATCCAGCTGACTTAGAAGTTGATACCAGCATTTGCTTCACCTCTTTATTTGTTGGCGTGTGTATGTAAATATTCAATGCTTTGAACAGCAGGGACAGTAAATTCTGTTCCATCTTGTTGATTCTACATTTTTAATAATGTCTTTATGCAATGAGACATTTCTTGCCATCAAATTATTGATTTAAAAAGACACCGCCCCAACCGTATTCTGATTTGTTTTGCAAACCTAAAGCTACTCTGCTGATGTTATGTCTGAGGTCCTGGTTTGGTACTGTAAGTGTATTAGCCTTGGTTCTTCCTTCCTCTCATACTTGCCCCAGCCACCTGAATGAAGATATAACACGTTAAGTAGATTGATGTGCTAAAGCAACTCCTTTGTATTCTTTCTGTCAATGAAATGTTGAGATCTAGTCAACTGTCCTGTGAAACCACTGTCCCATGCTACCTTTCATGGTGGATAAAAATGAAGAAGACCAATAGTATGGTCCCACTAACCTTTGTGGCTCAGGGATCCATCTTTACTGAAAAGAGCTTTTCTAATATTCATAGAATCATTGAATAGTTTGGGTTGGAAGGGTCCTTTAAAGGTCATCTAGTCCAACCCATCCTGCAATGAGCAGGGACATCTTCAACTAGATCAGGTTGCTTAGAGCCCTGTTCAACCTGACCTTGAACGTTTCCAGGGTGCAGAGTTTTCATAACAAGCTATTATGCATTTCTCCACTACTCCACAGTTATCGTCACTACAATAAAGAGGAATTTGCATTGTTGGAGTTGCGTTTGATTAAGAAAACCAAAGGCAAAGCCAAAGACAGGCTCTGCCTGGGAAAAAAAAA
>WAAD01029601.1:51774-67218 GCA_013389945.1 Fregata magnificens
CTCTAACAGGCGCGAGCTAGTAGATTAAATTTAGAATCTCTTGCTGCCTGCAGCTCTCTGTCTTGCTTCTTTGACAGATGTTGCTGCTTTTGAGACAAGAATGTGAATCAGCTCTTGGACCCCTGCAATTTCCAGCCCAGCCTGACTTCAATTTTAGTTTATCTTTATGTATGGTTTGGAAATTTACAATGGTTCAAAAGCAGAATTACAAGAAGAGCAGATGTTCTTTGTTCATTGACAGCAATATCCATCCAACAGGTAAGGAGAACAGCAGGAGAGCTTTAGCTGCATGACTTTATTCTGTTGCATTGCACACTGAGGGGGTTGACCCTGCTATGATTAAAGTAAGTTATACAGCTCCAAATGCAGATCTCATTTGCAGTGCTTCTTCAATCTGACACTGACCCTTTCTAGTTTTGCGGGCTGTAGGAGAGAAGCATAGGCCCGGTTCTAACTAGGGTGAAATAATGCCACAGATAGATAATATTATTTTCTAAATTTTTTCTTCAAGCAACCCCCATAAGAATAATCTATTATAAGAGTTACAGATCATCTAATATGGTAATATACGTCATTGCCTCATATTAAACTCTGAGACTAGGTAAATAATAAGCAGTGTTTTATGTTCCTAGGAAACTCATTTTCCATGGTACTATGCTCTGATATCAGCATTCACTATGTGTCCAAGTCCTGTCTTCATAACTGAGTAATAACTTCATTGAGCTTAAGTTACAACAACATTGCCAGAAGACAAATATCAGCTAGTAACACTTCTGCACTCAAATGCAAAGTATAAAAATAATCAATCTCTATCCCAGAAATACAGAATATGACATTGTGGTTACTGTGATTTTCATGTATAGTAACAGAAGCAACAAAAAGATGTCATTGTGCACTATTGAAAGATATCAGTATTTATAGTTGCTTCCAGTCATACGGCACTGTAATGGGAAGGATCACAGAAGCCATTTCAAAGCCAAGTCCTATCAACTCTGGGACTACAAGGTTTTTCATCTTTTTCTACCTCATTTCTTGGCGTGGCTCAAAAGATATAATTCTTGGCTCAGAGACATGCAGCTTTCACTCTGCTTAAGAATTCTTTAAATAACAAGGGGCCAAGATTTTCTAAAAGAACTCAAGATTTTCAGTGCCTTAGTGTCTGGGGGCTCAACTTGGCTGTAGGTTTTATGTTGAACTTTTGAATAAAGAAAACCCTATAATCACTGGCCGCTTCGAAAAGCCAAACAATTCTTCTCCAGACTAACTATGAAAAATGAATTTTAGTTGTTGTTGATCTGATAAACCCAGATGAACAGATATTCTGAGGACACAGTAAGATACACCAGGTACTGTAGCTGACTTATTACCTGTTGGAGTATCAAAGTACCTAAAAGTCACCTACATTCCACCCAGTAACGTAGCCTTAAGTTATTAATTAATAATTTATAAAGGCATTTATCTGTCTCTTGGTGGTAGTTGATACTTCAGCTTCCCTTATTTTCCTAACAGAAAAGGAAACAAAATGCTGCATTCCAGGCGTTTCTATGGTGAGGCAAGAAACTGCAGCTGTAGACCTGAACCAAAGGGTGAGGTAATTTTAGGCCCTAGAGACTTGGTAAATATTAACTGTAAAAAAGAAAGTTAAAATAAAGTAACCAAAAATATACTCCATTATATTGATGAGTCAGTTTTACAATGGCCAAAAAATGTTATCTTGAGATTAGCTGTGTCTTGTAAATATTTTTATGGGGTTTCATGTATTTATACGACAGCAGTCATTTTGACCCCCTGCCCCCCCACCCCTGCATCCCCTCAGGATTTAAATACTTGGTTTCAAGTTCAAATTGGCTTAGTCCTGGCCTCTCTACATCAAAGTTTCTGTCCAGAGCCAAAGAGTTAAGGCTAGGGCTAGCAGTGAAGGCGCAGCCTGCACAAGGGAGAGCTGAACTAACCCGACCTTGGGACCCCAGCACCCTGAGAGCCCCTGGGCTTGCTGGGGAGGAGAGGAGCTGGTGCCCCTTTGGTGGGGACAACCTCCCCCTGCCAGTTCACCCCATCTCTGAATGAGGTTGGTCAAAGGAGAGAGAGGAGTCTGCCTTGCCCCTTCTCTGCATCCAACCTTGCACTGCAGAGGGACGAGTGGTCTCAGTCCCTGTGGATATGGCACTATGTGTTGTCTCCCACAGCAGTGTGAGATCCAGCCCACCCTCCATGTCAAAACACCTCCTAAACATTCATGGAATTAATCATTTACCGTCAGCCTGAGATGATTTCAGTGGGGCAGCTAATGCCTAACCCAGGGTAAGATCTAGTTGAAAGCCTTTGGCATCACATGGTGGAGGCTGCTGCTCGTAACTGTAGGCAATTTCCATAGTGGTATCAAGAAGCCAGAGCTAAGCATTACACTTCTCATGCATTGCCTGGGAAAAGACAGTTGTCTCTGAGTGGTAATAGGAGTAATGCTGTTGGTTTTTACATGAAGCGATCATGTACAAAATACATAATGTTGAGAGAAAGCACCAGAGCCTAAGACTCTGCTTACCAGAAAAGAACCTTAAGAATTAAACAACTTGGTCACACTCCTTCTAGGTGGTCCTGTGAATGCTGAATTGACTTCTATAAGGGAATACTTCCTGTAGGAAGGGCAGCTGATCAACCCTGCTTGTAGAAGCCTGGTGGCTAAGTGTGAAATACACGTTTGAATCTCTTTGGGCTTAAGCCCACATAAACTGGAATATGAACAGACATCTCAGTGTTAAATATAAATTCTTTGAAGCAACAAACTTCAATGGAGGAGGAAGGTTTCTTCTAACATTTCTCTCTCCACTAGTCTTGAAAGATTTTTTATGACCAGGCATAATGATACTCCTCTCACTTGTGTTTTCACTCTACTACTCAGTTCATTGTATTAGGTTGACTTCAAGGATCAATGAGTGTGCAGCCTTAGAGCAGTGTGCAGACAGCCAGCCCTTATCTGCGATGACATCATCTTTTGCAGAGAATTTCTTCAAATTTTCGTCAGTCTTCAGAACAAACTGAACAGTAGCAAAATTCTCCACAATAAGACTTATATTTTCTGACCAAAATCTACCATTTGACTTTGGTACCTTAATATTATTTAGCAAATTGATTTTTTTTATGTATATGTGCAATATTCAAACCTTTCTAAAGTGTCTCTGAGGGGTGATGCTGAGTATCATAAGTCTGAAGAATGAAAAGTTCATAAGTTTATCTATAGAAAATACCTGAAGGAAAGATTCTTGGAAATGCTATGTTGGAGGGCAATATTCAGGGTGGAAAAACCGAGTGTCATTAAGTCTTGGTCTAAAATATACGATGAAAGAAAATATTGAAGAGTATATGAAAAGGAAGGAATTTTTAATGGAAATTACACATTAATATTTGGAGTGTCCAAGGTGAAGAATAGAAGTAATATGATGTAAAAGATGGTATATCAGATGACTGTCTCAGGTTACCTATTTTTCATGAACTGACTGGTTAGCTAAAAATTGACCTCCATTAATCTGCAAATTGAATTTAAATATGAAGGGATTTTTTTGTATTTCTTTCAGGAATGTGTAGAGAAGTCTGACAAAAAGTGTTTATAAGAAACCAAAACCTATTACATGTGCATTAGCCATACCTGCTTTTATGCCGCTGCTGAAGTGTGACCTAAAGAAAAAGCAGATTAATCTTATTTCACTTCATCCATTAAGAAACTACAAAAGAATATACAAGCAAGTTTTATAAAACTTTTAAGGTAAGAAATTGACTCCCAATACAGTATAAATATCTTACAAGGATAAACAGATTGAAATAGAGCTAATCAAAGTCAGAATTCATATAGAAGTATAGGATTTTACGGTAGGAAATAAGGACTTTGTGCAAAGCACTATTCAGGATATATTTTGGAATGTTCTTGCTTGCCTCTTTAGGCAAATATATTGCTCTAGTCAAACACACCTGAAGGGGCATTAGGTGAGTAATATAAATCACTTGAAAAACAGGAAATGGGTAAACTCAACTCTGAATTATGTCGTCTCATATACACTAAGGTTTAGTTTCATATCCTCTAATTTTAGCTGTCTAGAAGTTAACTGTCTGGTTGAGGGTAGTCATCAAATCCTCCTCAGTCATTAGCAGAGAAAGATAGCTATTTTCAGAAGAAGATTTTCCTCTCTGGTATTAAATGCCTATTTTATGTCCATGGATTTTCTTGTCTTTCTTCATGTACTACTATGGGAGACTAGATAATTAATTTTGGTTTAGACTAAGAAACCAAAACAAAGCGTGGTGAGATGAGACTGGCAGCAATTAAGAGAGTAGAAATTACAGAAATATACTCCAAGTCACTCAAATAATGGAGGTATCTTGACTTAATTTTTCATAGTTAGGTTCTTAGTTGTCTAAATGTAATTTTGAAGATGGGATATGGGCTCCTAAAACATAGCAGTACTTTAGAGAATGTTGGTGTCACAAGTCAAATGGTGTGAATGAGATACCATCATATACACTTTCATTGTATCTTCTGATTCAAAAATGTACTGAAATCACAACAGCTAAATCAGTCTCATAATCCCTTATAGCTTAAATTAATTAATTAATTAGTGGGATAGACATTATCACTGAGGAACACGATGAAACTATGCCCAGTAAAGCCAATGTCAAGACTCCTTTCACTGATTTCCATGGGAGCTGAATCAGACTCCAGATGCACAGCTGTAATAGTTTGTAGCCTGGAGTCTTACAGCAAACTTCAATTCTCCCCCTCTCCCCAACACAATCATAATGAAAAGCAAACTTTCATTTTAGGATGACTTCTTAGTTATCCTTTCTTGGCTCATCTACTTGTCTAGGACTTTCAGTTTTAGATATCATGGCATTTCTTCCTCCCCCAGTGCCATAGTGACACAGACGCCAAGTTGATAGAATGCACAGATCCCCCATTTCCTGTGCTCAGCTCTGAGAAAAGAATGATGAAAACCCTTCTACCCCTCTGTCTTTGAAGTCAGGAAAGTGAAGTGATGGCAAAAAAATACAGCAAAGAAATGCTACCAATGAATATATCAATAAAAGTTCCACTGATAGGGGGTGGGGATGGGGAATTAACAAGCCATTTGCTGATTAATTGTGCATTTAGGTGTTTTATATGCCTTGTAGCTTGAAAACTGAATCCTGGCAGAAAGTTAAAAAATATCATCAATTCAGGAAGACTATCTAGGATGGCAAAGAAGCTTTTTGGTATCAATTGCTTAAAATGTTCTTGACAAACAGCTCACCAACAGAAGGCTTAGTCCAACACTTCTGGCATGGGGCAATATTTGTTATTGGCTTCACTGGTATCATTATTTCTTCCATTGTCTTCAAATCAACAAGACACTTCAAATTCATAAGCTCAAGTTCTTTGCTAGATTAGAGCCTTTTTAAAAAAAATTATTATTTTGTGAAAATGTCTGTGAAATAATGATCCCAGTGGCTGAAAAGTAATTACCTGTCCCCCTAAGTTGAGTTACAAAGATCTCATCTTGAATAGAGAGAAGTTTGACATCCCTATCTAGAGTTCGTTCCACAATTTGTGATGGTCACAGTATTACTTCTCTTAGCACATAAAAATTGTTTGCTTTATTTGTAAAGGCAGCCAACACGTCTATTCATATTTCAAATGTTCTTCTCTTGACAGAAGA
Source organism: Fregata magnificens (assembly GCA_013389945.1). NCBI lineage: Eukaryota > Metazoa > Chordata > Aves > Suliformes > Fregatidae > Fregata > Fregata magnificens. The sequence continues at coordinate 57,459 of WAAD01029601.1, forward strand.
CTATTTCACTGTCTTAGGGTAAGCAGTCAGATGGGATGGAGTTCTTACAACAAAGAGCTTTACAAATAAGTAGTCTTTTGAGTTTGATGGGAGAAGACAGGAATTTTAGTTTTCTTCCAGCTACAGCAATGGACCCTGAAAGAAGAGTCTTCAGGCTTCTGCACTCTGCTGATTCAAGACCACCACATCTCTGTATTAGTGCAAATTGAACTATTGCATTTTGCAGTCACTCAGCCTCTTCACTGTCCTTGCCACCAGCAATATAAAAGACCTTTATTCTTTCCTCAGGAAGATAACAAAACAGAAACATACCCATGAGGAGATAGGATCACTTTCACTAACAGAGCACTACAGATAAGGCACTTGAAATATGTCCTACACCCAGGCCGTATTTCTGCAGGGCTTTAACTAATGACTGGCCTGAAACTCTCCTGTGTAACAAAGATTTCAACACATAGAGGTATCTCAATGAAATATTAAACATGGTTTTGGTGGAAAGTAGAGCATTATGGGGTACACGGGTGAATGAGAGATAAAATCTAAAGAAAACTTGTCTACTAAAATAATACAGTCATTGGTATACAAAAATGTGCACACTCAATATCATATTTATACAGCTAATCATAAATCTACTAACAAAGGCCAGACTGCAGATTTGCAAACATGAACTCAAAAGCAACCCTGAACCTACAGAAAACTGCATTACCGTTCAAATCTGTCAAAGAAAAAGTTCTATGAATAATGAAGCACACGTATACCTGGGAATCTTCTGGGACTTTATGAAACAGTAAATCAGTTTGCTGCCAAATTTGCTTTCCAGCAATGCCAGAGTTGCATTAAAACTATGTGGTTTACTGCTCAGGGTAATTATTTGCCTTTGAGGTTGTGGGTTATATTGGAAAGTAGATGAATCCAGAGCAATCTGACTATGCAGGATTTTTAATTTTCAGTATATGTACTACTCACTTGTAAAACAAAAAGATAAAACTAAGCAAGCATGTACTGAAAAACATGATTAACAGTCTCTTCCACTTCCTTATAAGCGTAGACTATCACAAATTCGATTGTCACTTTTCCATCCAAATGACTGGAATGCAATAAAAACCTTATTGATTAAAAAAATCAACAAGTTACTTCCAGGGCTCAGAGAATCACTGGTGGAATGATGCAGCTGCTGAGCTTAGGAAATTGATACAGAAATGGTAAAATGGATTGTGATGAGCAATCAGAAATCTATGGACACTTTAAACAATGCTGCAGAGGAAGCATTGTAGGGAACAGCAGGGAACAGTATGGAGCTTGCCATGATTGTAGTCCCATAACCTGATGCTCCTGAGCCAATTTTGTCAACATGGAAGTAAAATGAACTAGAGAGAAAAAAGGACTCACCGATTCAGTGTGAGGAATGGATGTCTCTGTAGTCAAAACTGCTGTGGCTGAAGCCAGTAAGAATGTGCATACTAAAATGAGTAGCACCAGGATGTAACCCTTTATATCCTTTATCTTCTATTATAGCCCCTGCTTTGAAATATTTGTACTCTCCAATGCAATGGCTCTTTTATGCTGTTAAATAATCCCATGGAGCTGCTTGCAAATTAAAAAAAAAAAAATCAATCTTTTAATAAAATAGAACTGTTATTACAGAATTTGTCAACTTTTCCACAGATGTTGAGTAGCCCTTGCTAATAAGCTTTTTATATAGTATATTTCCCATGTGTAACCTCTTTGCCCCATTTTCTGTGTATGTAATGAGTGAGTGTGTGTGCATGTGCACACTAATGTGGCACACTGAATGCAGTTATATTTTCCATTTAGATTCTTCTTGCCCTTTTGGTAGTGAGGCTGGGAAATATTATATTACACAGAAAATTTTACTCCTAATAAAAGTAACTCCTTCTGTGACTGCCTTCTGTACACATTTTGGACCACCATGAGTTTTAATGAATTTCCACTCTTTCTTGTAATGGAACACCATGAGGCAGCGTGTAATGGTACCAAGGCTGAGCAAGCCCCTGTTCCTCCCTAGGACTACACAGGACTGCATTATGTTGTGTCATGCTTCTGATAATGTCCTAGTCAGAAGAATACCACATGTTACAGAAACACTTCAGAAATTTCAGCTCTGCCATCTGCTTTGGCCAGGCATGTTCACTGAACCTCAGCTACACCACTTTACAACTGCCTCACTGTTTCCTTTTGTCATTTATGTTCCTTCCCATCTGTCCCTTAAAATATTCACACACTTCCTCCTGATTAATAGGTGGTGTTCATAGTATATATTTTCTCTCTGTCTTCATTGTAACTTTCAATGGCACGTGTCCTATTCTGTGTCTTTCCTTCAATGATCCAACAAACTTCCAAACTTGCACATTCAATTCTTCTCACCTTGGGTGACCTTCAAGTGATACAGTGAATAAAAAATAATATGAAAGAGAAGACATAACGGGCAGGAGCAGAGTAGCTAGGTGGGTTCCAGTTCTGAGGAGACTCTCATTTATGTGCCTTAGGATCCAGGACCTGTCCTCATTTTTTCACTCCACAGCCCATCCCATACTAGCCCTGTCGGCTTAGCAAAGGAGCGTTTGAAAAACTCTTCAGTAGCTTGATCCAGTTTGAGGATTTTGGATCCTACGAAAGGAAGATGACAACCCTGAAGAAAAGTGTTGGAAAGTCTGCTAGGTATCTTCAAATGAGTAGATTACTGNTTCTTCTATTCTGAAACAAATAACTGAAAAGCCAAACTTGAGCCACACCTGTTCATAAGCTCCAAGGACACACTCAGTTTCATTCACTTAAAACATTGTTAGGCTGTCAGACATAATCTGGCATCCAAACTTTGAGTGAGACTCCTGTCTTGATGTTTTCCCCTCTCCTGCATAGGACATCAGTCTGAAGGCAAGCTTGCCTTTTATTCATGTTGTGTTGCAACGTTCCTTTCTGAGTTCGATCTGAAGTCCTACCCTGCAAGTGAGCTCTGCAAATTACTAATATAGTACCTCAGAAATCAGTCCTCAACAAATATCCCCCCAGCCCCGCCTCAGGACTGTTACCTGATGTCATCTAACATTTTCTTGACTTTTAAAGGTACTTTTGAATTGCTGATGTTCTTCAGATATTTCATGAGGGTTTATCTCTAAATCATGTATTTAAAGGTGAGTGCAGAGTATACAGTTGTTACTTTCTAACTAAGCTAAGTACAAACAGTTATCCTATTACACCATTGCCCCTGAAGGTTGACAAGGGAAGTTTTAAATCTTGTGATTTAGCTCCACTAGCATTTTCTCTTGCAGGTAAGCCAGTTTAAGTGGTTTCCTCCCTGATCCTTTCTCATAACCTCCTCCCACACCCTTGGTTTACTGCCCATTTGACTCTCTGCTAAGTCATTGGCTTGTGGGGCTGCACTGTAAGCTGGATCAGGGAAATGACCCAGGTTTAAAAAAGCAGGAGTATAAACCAATCCAGTTTACCATGTACATCTAAAAACATTTGCATAGGTGTGCAGGAGTGGCAAACTGTCAAAAGGAGATAAAGTAAATGGTCAAGAGAAGGTGAAAAAGAGAAAGTTCTTTATATGGTCTTGCCATAGAGAAGAGCCATGTCTGTATTTAGTATATAACCCCTTATAACATTTCAGTGAGCATGGAAAGCTGTGCTAGATCGTTCAGAGCATACAGAAACAAGAGTCATCAAAGCAGCTGATAAAAGGCCAACTCTATAAAGGCAACAATAACAAAGAAACAGCCACTTAGGTGAAATAATAATGGGATTGTATGTTCTTAAAACTCAACAGAGAGTAACTGAATCTTCACACAGCTCTCCTGAGATAAGTACAAAGCACTTATAACTTAAAACTATATAGTTTCCAGCTTTGGTAACTGAAGCAATAAGCTCAGGTGACATGACTGAAGCCATATAATGACTGAAACCTTTGTATGACTGTATTCACGTGTGTCAAACTGTCCCAGTTTCAGCTGGGATAGAGTTAATTTTCTTCCTAGTAGCTGGTATAGTGCTGTATTTTGGATTTAGTATGAGAATAATGTTGATAACACACCGATGTTTTAGTTGTTGCTAAATAGTGCTTACACTAAGTCAAGGACTTTTCAGCTTTTCATGCACTGCCAGGGGCACGAGAATCTGGGAGGGGGCACAGCCAGGACAGCTGACCCAAACTGGCCAAAGGGGTATTCCATACTATATGACATCATGGTCAGTATATAAACTGGGGAGAGTTAGCTGGGGGGCAGTGATCACTGCTCGGGGACGGGCTGGGCATCAGTCAGAGGGTGGTGAGCAATTGCATTGTGCACCACTTATTTTGTATATTCTTTTATCATTATTATTATGATTATTTTCTGTTCCTTTGCTGTTCTATTAAACTGTCTTTATCTCAACCCATGGGTTTTACTTTTTTTTTCCGGATTCTCTCCACCATTCCAACAGGGGTGCAGGGGGAGGGAGGATGTGTGAGCGGCTGTGTGGTAAACCACAACACAAACAATAAACTAGCAAATGGCTTCAGCAGAGATATGTAGGGGATATATCTAGCTCAGGAGATGCTGCAGAAAACAATATTGTTTTCCACTTTAAAAGTATCTGTAATGTCTTAAAATGTCTTGAGTTTTAAATTAGATTCTTTTAAAATTGAATGGCCTTAAAAGACCTTATTTTTTTCTATTAGAAGGGTCCATGTATTCCGAGACGGCATGATCTGAACAACACATTTTAATGCACTGGTCATAGGCTTACTCATCAGTTCATGATAGATGTATTCTATTGAGTTCTTTTTTAAATAATGGATTTTGCAAGGGAGTATGCAACAAGTTAATAAGTAAATTTCTGCTTGTGTGGAGGTGAAGATCCATTCCAGGACCTTGTCATATCCCAGATCAGTGGTTCTGATGGAGTGACTAGTTGAAAGACCTAGAGTAAAGAAACTCCTGGTGGCCAGTATTCAACGTTGCCTGATTTGAACAAAATCATGTTCAAAACTATATGATATTTAAAATTGTGGTGTTTGCTCAACAATAACATTCCTAGCAACACTGCTTATATCAGTTTAATAGTAGTGTGAGACTCCTCAGGAAAGAGGCCAAAAAGTAAGTATATTTTACTAGCAGAAACTTCAGCCAGTCAAATGGATAACCCTCTCTTTCATAAAGGCTGCCTGCAAGGCCATGTTTAATTAAAGGACAGTAGCTTGTTAACAATAAAAGCTGGAATTTGCCTTGGAAAAGGACAGAAGGTCAAGTGATGGCTTGGCAAGTTGATATAACCACATCACTAGCTGTGAGCGACAATCAGATCTAAACAGAGCTGGCAGCTTTAGGTCCTGCTGGAAAAAAATGATCCCCCATTGTGAAAAATGCCATTACAATTGGCAAACGGTTCTTGGTTCCACCTGGGAGGTGCTTAAATTTGGAATTTCACACTCCCTGGACTGTCATCCAAAACTTTGATGACTGCTAAGGCTACTTAATTAAAAAATAATAAGAATACACCAAGAATTTTATGTCAGGAAATAAGTTTGGAGGCCCACTGTACGATAAGGAAATGACTTAAAGTGTTACAATCCAGAAGTTCATGAATGGAAGCTGTAAGATTACAACAGGAACAACTAAAAATAAAACAGATACATTTCTGATTACTATAAAAAAGCCAATCCTTACTAGTGCCTACCACTCTGACTTTTAAATTACCTAGCCTGTATTCACGTGTATTATCTTCGAGCAGTGGTCTTCTAGACCATCTTAAATATTTAATGCCCTGGTACTGCAGTTTTTGATATTAAAAGCTAACTTCAAAAAAAAGAGATTGTTAAAGACACACATATTCAGATATAAGAAGGGGAGTACAGAGACCTGTACTTATTTATATAAAGTATGCATATCTCCCAGGCACAGCTTTCTTATACATAGATGTGTATAAACGTAATGAAAAGAGCAAGAGATTACCAATGAGAAAATAGTATAACAAATACATATCCTAATACATGGAAGATAAATATTATTAATCTAAGGGATAGAGTTTGGAATGGCTGCATGATTCTGGAATGGCTTCATGGGTAATAAAAGCAGGACTGACTCACCCTTAGCAAGTACCAGCAAGATCTTTAAACCATAACACATTGTCAAATACTCTCTACACATCACTTTCACTAGACAAAAAATACTCTGCAAATATGTAAGCATTTCTAAAAATGTACTTGGGGCTATTTTTCTACTGAAATGTGACTTAATTACTGTAAGTCATTATAAAAAATTCATATGATGTCATACAAATTTATAAAGGTTTTCATAAGGTTTTAAAATGCATTTTTTTCATTCCAGAACTGAACTATATGTACTGCATTTTATAGGGAATGAGGATTTTCCCCTCAAACCAGTTTAAAGGTCTTGTTCCTACTCCTACAACACAAAAAACCATTGTGCTTCTAAAGGGTATCTTTCTATATATACATTAAACTTAATTATGCATGGTCTATTTCTAGGGCAAGTAGTGAATTGAGTACACTGAATAATTCTGAGTGACAGCATTGGTGTATTAATGTCTTTCATAGATTTGTCTGTATTCACAAAATGACTGAGACTGGAAATCTTCTGTCCACTAGAAGCCAGACACTAATATTGCTGCTAGTGTACAACAAAACCAGCTTTAAATCAATTTCTAGTAACTGGTAAATGACACCGGACCACCCTTATTTTTGAGATAAGGTAGCCGCTGAATGTGTTTGGAAAACATGTCACTTGTGAAATGCCTGAGATCAGCTGATATAAAGAAATTCTGGAGCAGGTTGCAGTAATGTTGGAAACATTGTCAAAACAAGTCTGTAACCATAATTATGTGTTCGCTCTATAATGATGGACTGCTCATCTTAAGGAATGTCATTGCAAGTGGGAACATTATACAGATGGCCAGGTTCAACAGCCATGATCGTGTAAGCATGAGCCATTCTTGTTTTATTTATGAGCTGAAAATTCATCCTAAGGTTTTCCATTGTCAAGTGGCTACCACAAATGTTACAACATGTTTGCCAACATGGTCTTGAAGATATACCTCTGATGTGTTATTGTTGCCAGAAGGATGCCGCAAAATCTTCAGCTCTTCTTAAATAAGGATTGCAGCGCTTCTGGCTTACATTCATAAACAACAATGACTCAAGCTGAGCTCAGGCTCTGATTGCAGCCTGCTATTACAAAACTGTGTGTTAGCAGTCATATTCTTGGATATTCCCGCAATCATCTGTCAATCAAAAACCTATTACGGAAGAAGTGATGATGCAAACACAAAAAATATTCACTTAGAAAAAGCCAACTTCTGGGCAGCCTAGGAATGAAAGGCTACATTTGGTTTCCGTTGGTTTCTGAAGAGCTTCTGAATTTGGTCTTCCTTTTCTTGCACTTGTTTTAGATGAATGTTCCCATTGTTGCTTCCACTGCAGACAACTGAGATGTATTTGTGAGGAGAAGTACGAGGTGTTCCAGTTTTATCTCTTAAGCTTTGGTGAATTAAAGCTGGTATCACCTCTGCCTGGAGAGATAAGATTAAGAGCCTGTCTTGTCTTGGAGGAGGTTTTGAAAGACTCAAAGAGAAGTAATGAACACAGGTTCCTCCTCTCTCTGCAGCTATCTCTGAGAAATCTGCTTGCCCTCACTAAATATTTCCCCAGCATGCCAAGAAGTATTCTTACAAAGTCAAATGCCATATCCCCTAATGTGGTCTATAGCTTAATCCTTAACGGACTCTACCCCGAGGCAATTCTGGACTTCTCAGACCTGTACCTATGCAGGTGAGTTACAAGTCCCAGTTCAGACGTTAACTGGACAGAAATTTAGCTGATCAGACTTTCTGGCTAAAACCAGAAAATCAGCCCATACTGCAGATTTTAGTCTCTCCTCAATCCTGGCAGATCAAAACTTCGTTCCTTGTTTCTTTCCACTGCTAGTCTCAAAACTGATCTGGCAGCTCCCTATGAAGGAATATGCCTTACTGATCCATGTGCAAGCCCAAACCAAGCCTTCACATCAGCTCAATACATTCCTGCCAACTTTAGCTGTGAACATAACATATGTAAGGTCAAGAGTAGTCAGCACACCTATAATCTAATTCCGAACCCTGCGCCTAAATTATGCAGCAAAATCTGGGTTTAGTGACCATACTGGCAGGCATTAAGCTGTTTGAGTTATGTTTGAAGTTGTTAGTATATATTAGGTTAACACCAATACTAGGACTGAGCAGGTGGGGTTATGGACTCAGTTTGTGGAGTTTGTGGAGGAGTCATACTGCCAGGTTTAGCAACTGCTAGAAGAGAAACAGGAGTTAAATTACCACTGGAGATGGCAGGGGAGATGGGGCTAGGGAGGAAGATTATTAATTTTTGGTCTAGTCTTGTCGAAAGTCACTTGGTTGGACTTGCCTACAGCCCTTGAGCTAGGGGATGTGGCCACAGTCAAGACCAAGGTCAAAGTTCCAAGCCAAGTAAAGGGACACCAATGGCAAAGGGTTGGTAATGGTGCTGGCCGGGAGAAGCTGCTTCAGTTTGGGTCTGGAGCTGGGAAGCAACTCTGTGCTGAACTAAGGTGAAGGTCTGGGACCTATGATACACTGTTGTTACAGGTCCTTGACCTTGAAAGAATTAATTAGTTTTGAGTTTGGTTCAGATTTGGTTCTTAAGTTAGATTTGTGGGATCCACCTTTTCAGTTTAATGCACAGAGGTGTGAAGAATGGCCAAGGTTAAGTTTGGAGTAAGGATCATGTTTTCATTGGCAATGTCCAATGGCTAAGGCTGGATCTGGAACACGATGATGGGCTGGATTTCTGCTTTATGACCTTAGGACCCTCTGGCTAGGTTTAGATATGATGCTGACCGAGGTATACTTTGCTGAGGATAAGGCTGAGGTTTGGGTTAAGTTTCAGGCAAATGGGAAGAGGTTGCGGTGACACAGTATGAGCATTAGATTTAGGATTTAACAAAGCACCAGCCTGACTCTGCTTCAGTATCTTCAATAAGAACAAAGTTAGTTCATTACTGAGCGCTTTTGTAAATCCCACCCTTAACATATTCTGACAAGATGCTTCATATACAGTCAGCAATTTTCCTGTGTTATTACAGATACTGTCATTTCTTAGATTAGATTCTCAAGACTGAATAGCATGATAATTACACCAAAATTTGGAGATTTCAATAGGAAGGGAGCTGTATAAGAGCCTTGTATCTTTCTATTCAATTTTATCTTTCTTTGTCACTGAATCCTTCTTTCTTATCTCTTTGTCCATAAAAGCATCTAGCTGTCTCAAATTCATTTATGCTTTCCAACATATTCCATAAGTTTACTGTTCTTTGAATGAAATATTTCTGCTCCAAGCCTTTCTTGACTCCTAACTTATATTAAGCTTCTGCCCCTCATTTTTGAACATTTTGAACATTTTTCTTTAAAAATGGTAATATTCTGCTTCTCCATGCCAGTTTCAGTCAATTATTCTCTGTGTATATGCATGTTGAACTTGTGATCCATATTAAAATATTTTTATTGTTTCTCCAATATGCACTGAAATATTAATTTTAGCAGTTCTGGAACATATCTGTACAATGTGATTGCTTGTACTTTATTCTTACATTCACAAATCCCATTTGTGGGAACTGTAAGTGAAAATCAAAGTTAACTCTTACATTTTCTTGTATGTAAATTTTGAGATCTCTAAGCATATCTGGTATGCTTTAGAGCAACGGGAGTAACAAAGTTTCTTTTACACGTTGTA
>WAAD01029602.1:0-10016 GCA_013389945.1 Fregata magnificens
GCAACCTGATCTAGTGAAAGATGTCCCTGTCCATGTCAGGAGGTTTGGACTAGATGATCTTTGAAGGTCCCTTCCAACCCAAACCATTCTATGATTCTATGATTCTATGGCTGTGGTCAAGAACACAGGAAAAATGTTTATTTCAAGATGGAAATACGCATTTGCAAAGGTTTGTGAGCTCAATAGATATTTTTATTCAAAGTAATATAAAAGAGAGGGTCATTGTTTCTGACAGGTTGCATTTTAATAAAATCAGTCTATCTGATATGATACAGAAGAGTTGTGAAGCATGCTTTTAAAGATTTGAAGAGACAGGGAAGTTAGTTAAGAAATGTACAGAACTATTAAAGACATAGTATTGTTAGATTTTTTTCCTGCTACTTGTTGATGCTCAGGTTAACTGTCTTATAAGGAATTGTTATTTCCTAGTCATATCAGTACTATGATTAAATTGAATATAAAAATCACAGATAAATTTCTGCAACTCTATTTTTTCCCCTTCCTTCTCCCCCTCCCCACACGTGCATTTGTGTTTTATAAAACACAAATTAAGGCACAGTCTGTGCCTACTAACTATATTGCTAGAACTCAGCTACAGCCAGCTGATGTTTCATATTTTTGTTTCAGCAGGTGATGGCAATCCAATGCCTCTCCCTAGTTGGCTCTTGAACCATGGCCATTAAAAGGACCCAGTCACTATGAGTACACTTAAGCCTTCAGAAGGGGCTCATGAGGATTATTCCTTTCCAACAGCCAGACAGATGGTTAAAGGAAGATGGCCAATGCAAGCAAGAGAAACTCCTTTTTGACATTCAGTAGTGAACAGACCACCTAACAGCAAATTCCCAGAATAAGCTACTCCCTGCTAAGGCAGCAACTGAAATGGCTACCATGTGCATATCTTTTAAAAGTCCAGACAAACATTTGAAGGAAAACATCTATCACGAGTAAGAAAAACTTGCCAGAGAGGCAGGTGGACTTAAACAGGCCCACATGCGAATACTGCTATGAATTAAGTGCTGGAGGGGGGTCTCTAGCACCAGCTAGAAAAGATGGTGATGATTCCGCCTAGTAGAAACTCATAGTTAATGCCTAAATTCAGATACACACACACACACACATAGATATATCAGTAATTTCCATCTTAAGAATAAATTCTGCAGCAAATTTCAAGGCGTCTCTCTTCAATGGAATTTGATACTAGCTTTTCCATCTCTATTTGCCGACATCTGCTGGTAGTCTCTACAGGGAATGATAGTCCCTACCAACGTTGCTAATCGGCTCAGCTTTGGCCAGCGGCAGGTCCATCTTGGAGCCGGCTGGGACTGGCTCTGTCCAACATGGGGGCAGCTTCTGGCATCTTCTCACAGAAGCCACCCCTGCAGCCCCCCACTACCAAAACCTTTACACATAAACCAAATACAACACTCAAGTACTTGATAATAGCAAATTTGGACTCAGTTTTGAAAAATATTAAAACTCCTTACATGTTACTCTTATAAAAACTGGTTACTATTAGTTGCCTGTCTTTTAAAAGATAGTAAGAACAAAGGCTGGAACAGAAGGAGTGGTGGGGTGGGAGGGTTTTATTGCACTCAACTGTTTTCCTTTAGGGTCAGTACTGAGCCAATAATGGAATATAAAACATTAGCTTGATAAGTGCATACAACTGAGGAGAGTGTTGCTGCAGTGTAAGATGACACTAATGCCACAAGAGTGGTTAAGAACAAAGTCAGTAATTTAAAGGCAAAAAAAAGCATGCATTTCAAAGGTGCGTTGTTCACATTATTTAAATATAAATATTTTCACTAGTAATTTGCTTGAAAATTTCCATACTCTTCATTACAGTATGTTAATAACTGTATTTGTCGATGTTGTTCATAATCGTATTTGTCAACGTTGTTAATAACTGTATTTGTCAAAGTTAGAGATCTGTATGCAGTTGCAGGGCTATGACCTTATTGGGATCACGGAGATTTGGTGGGATGGCTCACATGACTGAGGTGTTGCAATGGAGGAATACAGGCTCTTTAGGAAAGACAGAGGGGGAAGATGAGGAGGTGCAGTTGCCCTTTATATGAGAGAGCAGCTGGAGAGCATGGGGCTCTGCCTGGGGATGTATGATGAGCCAACTAAGAGATTATGGGTAAGGATGAAAGAGCAGACCAATATGGGTGACATTGTAGGAGGTATCTGCTATAGGCTGCCTGACCAGGAAGAAGAAGCGGATGAGGCCCTCTACAGACAGATAGGAGCAGCCTCACGTTCACGGGCCCTTGTCCTCATGGGGGACTTCAACCACCCTGACATCTGCTGGAGGGTCAACACAGAAGGGCATAAGCAATCCAGGAGGTTCCTGGACTGCATTGACGACAACTCCCTGACCCAAGTGATAGAGGAGCTGACGAGGAGAGGGGCTCTGCTGGACCTCATACTCACCAACAAGGAGAGGCTCATTGGGGATATGAAGGTCGAAGGCAGCCTTGGCTGCAGTGACCGTGAGATGGTGGAGTTCAGGATCCTGAGGGGAGGGCAAAAAGTAAGCTCACAACCCTGGACTTCAGGAGAGCAGACTTTGGCCTCTTCAAAGATCTGCTTGGAAGAGTCCCATGGGAAAAGGCCCTAGAGGGAAGGGGGGGGAGCAAGAAAGCTGGTTGATATTCAAGGATCACATCCTCCAAGCTCAAGAGCGGTCCATCCCAACAAATATGAAGTCAGGCAAAAATGTGAGGAGGCCTGCGTGGATGAACAAGGAGATCCTGGCAAAACTCAAACAGAAAAAGGAAGCATACAGAGGGTGGAAGCAAGAACACGTAACCTGGGAGGAATATAGAGATGTTGTCTGAGCATGCAGGGATGAGGTGAGGAAAGCTAAATCCCAAAAGGGATTGAATATGGCCAGGGATGTCAAAGTCGACAAGAAGGGCTTCTATAAGTACATAGGTGACAAAAGGAAGACTAGGGAAAATGTGGGCCAGCTGCTGAATGAGTCAGGGGACGTGGCGACACAGGACATGAAAAAGGCTGAGGTACTGAATGCCTTCTTTGTCTGTCTTTAATAGCAAGACTGACCTTCAGGAATCCCAGGCCCCAGAGACCAGGGGGAAAGGCTGGAGCAAGGAAGATGTATTCTTGGTGGAAGAGGATCAGGTCAGAGAATACTTAAGCGAACTGGACATACATAAGTCCATGGGCCCTGATGGGATGCACCCACAAGCGCTGAGGGAGCTGGCCAATGTCATTGCAAGGCCACTCTCCATAAACTTTGAACAATCAAGGCAATTTGGAGAAGTGCCTGAGGACTGGAGGAAAGAAAGTGTCCCTCCTATCTTCAAGAAGGGCAAGAAGGAGGACCCAGGGAACTGCAGGCCGGTCAGCCTCACCTCAATCCCTGGGAAGGTGATGGAGCAGGTAATCCTGGGAACCATTTCCAGGCACATAAAGATGAATAAAGTCATCATGAATATTCAGCATGGATTAACCAAGGGGAAGTCATGCTTGACCAACGTGATAACCTTCTATGATGAATTGACTGGCCTGGTAGACGATGGGAGAGCAGTGGATATTGTCTACCTTGACTTCAGTAAGGCTTTCTTCTCCCATAAGATCCTCATGGAGAAACTGTTGATGTATAGTCTGGATGAGCAGACAGTGAGGTGGACTGAAAACTGGCTGAACAGCTGGGCCCAGAGGGTGGTGATCAATGGAACGAAGTCTAGCTGGAGGCCAGTAACTAGCAGTGTATCCCCGGGGTCATTACTGGGTCCAGTCCAGTTCAACATCTTCATTAATGACTGGATGGATGGGGCAGAGTGCCCCTCAGCAACTTTGCAGATTGCACAAAACTGGGAGGATTGGCTGATACGCCAGAGGGTTGTGCTGCCATCCAAAGGGACCTCAACAGGCTGCAGAAATGGGCTGACAGGAACCTCATGAAGTTCAACAAGGCGAAGTGCCAAGTCCTGCACCTGGGGAGGAACAACCCCATGCACCACTATATAGAATCATAAAATCATTTAGGTTGGAAAAGACCCTTAAGATCATCGAGTCCAACCGTTAACCTAACACTGCCAAGTCCACCACTAAACCACGGCCCTAAGCGCCACATCTACATGCCTTTCAAATACCTCTGGGGATGGTGACTCAACCACTTCCCTGGGCAGCCTGTTCCAATGCCTAACCACTCTTTCGGTAAAGAAATTCTTCCTGATGTCCAATCTAAACCTCCCCTGATGCAACTTGAGGCCNCTGAACACAGTATTCAAGGTGCGGCCTCACCAGTGCCGAGTACAAAGGGACCATCACTTCCCTAGTCCTGCTGGCCACGCTATTTCTGATACAAGCCAGGATGCCGTTGGCCTTCTTGGCCACCTGGGAAGACTGCCAGCTCATATTCATCCGGCTGTTGACCAACACCCTCAGGTCCTTTTCTGCCGGGCAGCTTTCCAGCCACTCTTCCCCAAGACTATAGCATTACTATACTTGGCAGTGTTAGGTTAACAGTTGGACTCAATGACCTTAAGGGCCTTTTCCAACCTAAATGATTCTATGATTCATACCTTCAGTCTGAATTTCTATTAACATCTCTTTGCACTTACAATGGCATGGGTATGGAAAACTGAACACAAATCCCAGTAATAACAGATTAATGTGTTACTGCTGGTCAGCTAAATTGCAATGACCAAACACAAACCTATTCCTAGCATACCTCACAGAATAAAATGCATTCTGCTTTGTATATGCACTAAGCTAAGATTCTGGTGAAGAGCGAGCCCCAGAAGGGAATCATGGAGAGCTTGCATAATTCAAAAGGATCTTGCTTAACAGTCTTAGACTGGAAAGAAGCATCATCAGCAAAAAAAGTCAGCTACTGTTTGCATTCTTGTCCAAAACAAGTCCTTGAAGCAGGAAAACAAATTTTTAAAAGCTCTCTATTTGGTATAATATCTAGGGTTAGGATTTATAGGGATGTGGAGATTGGAGAGAAGGGAACAAGATACTTGAAGCCCTGATTTCAGGGCTCACTTACTGGTTTTGCATAAAAGTACAGACTTGAAGGCTCCAGAGAACTCTTCCAGAAAGTGAAGATTATAGAGGGGAAGACACACATTAGATCGATGATGCAGGAGTCACCGTATGAGAAATCTTCCATTACTCAGATTTACCAAATACACAGTTTCCTTCCGCTGGCAAACTAACAAAAGTAGCTTTCATATGCCACAAAATCATGGCTTATACTAATGTTAGATCATAATTTGACACTATGAAAGAGCAAGGGAAAAGAAATACCAAAGATTTATAATAATTATGATAAATAAAGCAAAAAGAATGCCACTACAGATGTTGCTTTTAAAAGTTATAGATAGCATCAATTGGGGGTTTGTTTGTTTGTTTGTTTAAAACATTCTGAAACCAGGAAACCCTCCTTGTAATATTTAAATCATGCATTGCTTCTTAAGAAGCCAAACATAGGAAAGAATGTACCTATCCACTGCTTATTTTGTTCTTTGTGTCTTTACTGCACATTTACTACCTGATTGAATTGACTTATCGCTATTTAACAGGATATTGATTCTGTTTTAGAAAGTTAGAAGGATTTTCATACTCTTTGCTGTTGGCAAAAAAAAAAGACTGCACTGTGAAAGAATGGTTACAAATTCATCTTCAGCAATTGTAATATACAGATAACTATGATACCCATAGCATTGATACCTACAGCATTGACCAAACAAATCTGCAAGAAAAATACATTGCAGCTCTTTGCCAATCTTTCTTTTAAGTAGTTAAAATTTTTTATAATTTTAATATGGAGAGAATTTAATGAAGACCAAAGAAGCTCACATCCAAGAACTGGATTAGAAAAGAAATAGGTAAAGCAAAAGCTGCGCGCACAAGCAAAGCAAAACAAGGAATTCATTCACTACTTCCCATTGGCAGGCAGGTGTTCAGCCATCTCCAGGAAAGCAGGGCTCCATCACGCGTAACGGTTACTTGGGAAGACAAATGCCATCACTCCGAACGTCCCCCCCTTCCTTCTTCTTCCCCCAGCTTTATATGCTGAGTATGACATCATATGGTATGGAATATCCCTTTGGTCAGTTGGGGTCAGCTGTCCTGGCTGTGTCCCCTCCCAGCTTCTTGTGCACCTGGCAGAGCATGGGAAGCTGAAAAAGTCCTTGACTAGTGTAAGCACTGCTTAGCAACAACTAAAACATCTCTGCATTATCAACACTGTTTTTAGCACAAATCCAAAACATAGCCCCATACTAGCTACTATGAAGAAAATTAACTCTATCCCAGCCAAAACCAACATAATCATAACCCACGAGTTTTCTCTCTTTTACTCTTCCGATTCTCTTCCCCATCCCACTGTGGGGGAGTGAGCGAGCGGCTGTATGGGGCTTAGTTGCCGGCTGGGGTTAAACCACGACAGGTGGGTTGACCCAAGCTGGCAGCTAAGCACCATGCAGCTGCTCATTCACTCCCACCCACCCCCACAATGGGATGTGGGAGAGAAGAGGAAGAGCAAAAGCAAGAAAACTCGTGGGTCGAGATAAGGACAGTTTAGTAAGCAAAGAGGAAGAAGAAAGAATAACAAAACAAGTGATGCAAAGGCAATCACCACTTCCCACAAATAGACCAATGCCCAGTTAGTCTTAATGGCTACCCAGAGCAATGGCTATGTTCCCCAAATCCCCCTCCACTCATTTTTAATGCTGAGCATGTTGTTATATAGCATGGAGTATCTTGTTGTTCAGCACTGGGTCAGATGTCCTGGTTGTGTCCCCTCCCAACTTCTTGTGCGCCCCCAACCTATTTTCTGGGGTGGCAGAGTGAGAAACAGAGATGGCCTTGACATTGTGCAACCATTGTTCAGCAAGAACATCAACACTGTTTTAGTCACAAATCCAAAAAACACAGCACCATACAGGCTGCTATAAAGAAAATTAACTCCATCCCAGCCAGACCCAGCACAATCTCCACCCCTTATTCCACACCATTTGCACCATGCTCAGGTCCTACACTATCCAATACACCCTCATTAACCACCAACCCGCTTCCCATCCTTTGATATATACGTAGATATCGTTCTCTTAGTCTGTCAGCCACCCCTGTAAAACGTCTCTAAAAAGTCCATAAAATGACCAAAGCCAGCTCAGGTTGGGTCACCGCTGAACTTGCCTGGCTTCTTGTGAGGCTTGTTCTCCATTGTTTCTTGTGATTCCTGCTGTAGTACTTCCTATAATATACAACTCAAATCACGGGTTATTTTCCCCCAAAGTTAAATCTCCCTGAGGTACACACCGGATTTCCCCATCCTCCTGCATTATCCACCAAGTGCATGAGGGTCCTTGAGCAAAAGCAATCCCACAAATGCATTTGCCTTTTCCCAAGGGAGGAGCAACCTATGCTGTCTTTCCCAGGTGGTTCCCTAAAGGCAGTATGGGGACCTTATCTCCTTCTAAAGTACGTAGGAGTTTTATTTGGGCAGGACCAGGTCAGTTATCTGATCCTCTGGTATTAACCAGCCAAGTGGCTTCTGCTAAATTTGCATCCCAGTGCTTGTATGTCCCAATGCCCATTGCTCTCAGCATTGTCTTTAACAGTCCATTGTATTGTTCAATCTTCCCAGAGGCTGGTGCATGATAGGGGATGTGATACAGCCAATCAATGCCGTGTTCCTTGGCCCAGGTGTCTATGAGGTTGTTTTGGTCTGATTCAATTCTTTCTGGGGTGCCATGCCACCATAGAAATTGCTTTTCAAGACCTGTGATGTTTTTTTGGGCGGTGGTATGGGTTACAGGGTATGTTTCCAACCCTCTGGTGGTCACCTCCACCATGGTAAGCACGTGACACATAGCTTGACGGGTTCATGGCAGTGTGATATAATTGATCTGCCAGGCCTCCCCAGACTGATATTGCAGCCACCAGCCTCTATACCAGAAAGGCTTTACCTGCTTGACTTACTTGATTATGGTGCATATTTCACATTCATGGATAACCTGTGCAATGGCTTCAGTAGTCAGGGCCAACCCTCAATCATGAGCCCATCTGTATGTTGCATCTCTTATGCAGGGCAGAAGCAATCCAGGAGGTTCTTGGAGAACTTCGATGACAACTTCCTGACCCAAGTGACAGAGGAGCCAATAAGGAGAGGGGCTCTGTTGAACCTCCCACTCACAAACAAGGAGGGACTCTGGTATATGGTCAAAGGTAACCTTGACTGCAGTGACCATGAGATGGTGGAATTCAGGAACCTGAGAGGAGGGAGCAGGGTGAAAAGCAAGCTCACAGCCCTGGACTTCAGGAGAGCAGACTTTGGCCTCTTCAAAGATCTGCTTGGAAGAGTCCCATGGGAAAAGGCCCTGGAGGGAAGGGGGGGGCAAGAAAGCTGGTTAATATTGAGGGATCACCTCCTCCAAGCTCAAGAGAGGTCCATTCCAATGAGCAGTAAGTAAGGCAAAAATGCCAGGAGGCACACATGGATGCACAAGGAGCTCCTGGCAACACTCAAACACAACCAGCTGGGAGGGTTGGACCAGATAACCACTAGAGGTCCCTTCCAACCTCAACCATTCTGTGATTCTGTGATTTTGTGATCTCTCCTTAGATGTCCTGATGTTACATGGGCCCACCTATGAATAGCTCACCCTTATGTTCCCAGTCCAGGTCTACCTGAACCACTTCAATTCTGGCAGGTCTACCTGCTCATTGTTTCTATATTCTTCAGTGGCATGGCTCTTAAGCATGTGAGCATCTACATGATGCCTCATACACTGCTAGCATCTCTTTTCCAGTCACAGTACAGCAGGCCTCAGACCCTTGATACCCCCAGCTCCAAAACCCTAGAGGTCGACCTTGGGTCTCTCACAGCACTTTCTGCCACAGTCTTCAGGGTGAGGCCATGTTACCTGGCTGCGGTGTAGAGCACATTTCTTGCATCTGGTCCTGTCTGGACTGGACCAAGGGCTACCGTACAAATTATTTCCTGTTTGATCTGTTCAAAGGCTTGTGACTGCTCAGAGCCCCACTCAACATAGTTCTTTCAGGTCACTTGACAGAGAGAACTCACAAGCTGTAACCCAAAATATGCATGCTCCAGAAACCCACAAGGCCTAGGAAAGCTTGGGATGCATTTCTGTTAGCTGGTGGGGACATCATGCCCCATCACAATGATGATCCTTGATCAGGATGGACAACATGGCTGTTATCTTATTGATCACATCAATTGGGATGTGACAATGCTCATCTTGCCATTTTATTCCCAATAACTGTATCTCTCATCCAGGTCCTTTGACCTTGTCTTGTTTTATAGCAAAACCAGCTTTCAGAAGGGTTTGAATTAGCCTTTTCCATTTCTCAAACACTTTCTCTGCCGTGTTGCCCCACACAATGCTGTCAATATATTGCAGATGTGCAGGGGATACACCCTGTTCCAGTGCAGTCTGTATCAGTCTATGGCAAATCATAAGGCTGTTCTTCCATCCCTGGGGCAATCAGTTCCAGGTTTACTGGACAACCCTCCACATGAGAGCAAGCTGTGGCCTAGATCATCAAGTCCAACCATCAACGAACACCACCATGCCTCCTAAACTAGGCCCTGGAGTGCCACGTCTATACCTTTTTTGAATGCCTCCAGGGTTGATGACTCCACCACCTCTCTGGGCAGCCTGTTCCAATGCCTAACCACTCTTTCGGTAAAGAAATTCTTCCTGATGTCCAGTCTAAACCTCCCCTGATGCAACTTGAGGCCATTTCCTCTCATCCTATCGCTAGTTTCTTGGGAGAAGGGTCCAAGGCCTGCTTCACTACAACCTCCTTTCAGGTCGTTGTAGAGAGCAATAAGGTCTCCCCTCAGCCTCCTCTTCTCCAAGCTAAACAGCCCCAGTTCCCTCAGGCGCTCCTCATAAGACTTGTTCTCTAGACCCTCCACCAGCTTTGTTGCCCTTCTCTGGAGACGCTCCAGCACCTCAATGTCCTTCTTGTACTGAGGGGCCCAAAACTGAACACAGTAC